>CM029276.1:14628689-14778689 GCA_016920895.1 Vaccinium myrtillus
TTGAAATATCAATGACTAGATAAATATGTTTAGCAATACTTTGAGGATATTTCAATAACCAAGTTGAATGATTTCGATCGTGAAAAATGCGGTGTTGCATGGTCCTTCGGGACCGTATCCGACGTCGAGTTTGAGCATTCTTCCCTTCCGGCCACCGTTAAAAGATTTTCAATACTGAAAGAGTTCTTGACAAAGCGAGACGCAAGTACTTTGAAGGTGTTCTCGAGGCGGCCCGAGAACAGTTGTCGGTAAATCCACATACACCTTTCATTTTTATAAGAATTTTTTTGTATAATTTAAAGAGTTTCAAAATTGGTTTAGACTTGACTTATTTACCCAACGAGCCAAGATCAAACGAGCTTTCTAACAAGCAAGGTTTTCAATTTCAAATAACTTGATTTTATTACAACTTTTGTCTCTGTCATATGCTTTGAGAGACTCGGAAATAATTTCTTTTTGGGCTTGTTGTTCGCATTTTGCGGTTACATTACAGGTAAGCAGGTGAAGCTAAGAACGATTTAAATGAAAGAAAATGCTAAAGCGAGTGAGTTCCAAGAACTGGTGCAAATGACAGCAACACTATGTGGAGACCATAAAAAGGACACTTACCCTCACAAACTGGTCGAAAACATGACCGTTGGCGAGGCCGTTGAATACGTTAACAACGCATTCAAGGACTTCATGGATGAGTGCAAGAAAGCGAGGGAAAGTGGTGCGATGAATCCCATATTGTTGTTCCTGGAGACACAGTATCACCTGGGCGAGTAGAAAAATCGAAGAAATCATTTGCTTCCTTGTTCTTTTCTTGTATTTCTTGTGGTAACAATTGATGAACTTCATCATTCACATTTGTTTGAGCACACTAGTCAAGTCTGTCTAGTTTGAGTGCCAAAATTTATTTGTAAGAATGTGAAAAGGATTTAATGTGTTCTTTTATTTATATAATGAAATGGGTATAACAAATTAGCTTATGCAGATATTCCAATGCAAGTCTATTTGGTGTTGTTTTCATTTTCTTCATCTATTTAAGAAAAAGGGTGCGACATATCCTTCAATTTTATTTCTTGGTGGTTTTGGAAACAAAAAATCATATGAAGGTTGAAAATGAGTTTCTATATTTTCAACAAAATTATTTCAATTTTATGCAAAATAATTTCGAAAAATTGCAACTACTTCTTGCCTATGTAAAATAACTTTAAAAGGGTAGCTACATTAATTGTTAGGTTTGCCCTTAGGTCTCCAAAGTTAGGCTCTTTGTCTGATCGTAAAATGTTTTCCTGTAAAATATTTTACCTATTTTTCGGTGTTTACTTATACAAATCATATGTAAATCATTTTTTCTGTAAAATGTTTTTGGGTTATGGTGGTAAATTGACTTACGGTGGTCAATCCCGCAATTCATTTTCCTTGTGCGCACTACTGTCTCGCTTTCTAGTTCCCACCGCTTTAGTCTCAGATTAGGTCCATCTCTCATTCTCTCCTCAAACTTGAAATCAATTTCAACACATACATCACCATCTGTTCGTAAACCACACCCTGCTCCCCTCCTCTCTCTCTCTCTCTCTCTCTCTCTCTCTCTCTCTCTCTCTCTCTTACGCGCACACACCCCTACCACCAATTGTTCATGGGACCACATCAATCCAAAAAGCTTTATGTAATTCCTCCCTACAGTTTTGTCTCTTTCGAAGAATTGTTGAAGAATTTCGGGTCGATGGCGAAATTGGTGAAGGGATCGGATTGAAGGATAACTTGATTGTTGATAATAAATGTTGGAGAAAAGTTTTTGTTACCAATATAGTAGTATTTTCTTATTACCAAGCAAACAATCGAAAATAAAAATAGAAAACGTTATTTTTGGTGAAATCATTTTACATGAAAAATATTATACGCCAAAAAATATTTTATGTCGAAACAAAAAGAGCATTAATTCAAATTTCCATTACATGTCTGCCCGACAAACGGGCCAGTACTAGGGGTGCACATACACCGGGCTGGGCTTATATTAGATAATAACGAGATTTGTGCATTCCCAAACCCGACCCATTTATAGTCGAACTTCATTTAATTTGCCCAAGCCCAACCCAAATAAAATTTTAATTTCCCAAACCCGTCCAAGGAGCCAATTTGTTTTTCTAAAGCATAGTATCACAAACATAAATTAATCAACCATAACAATCGCAATTACAATTCACAACCGTAATAATATATTTATAGTTCTAAGTTCTTACAAAAATATTAAAAATAGACATATAAATAAAAGTGGAATTAGAATACTAAAAAAGATGGAACTCTCCAACATCCATTAATCTCTATATATATTATTAAAATAAAATATTATTTAAATCGGGCCGGGCCGGGCTTCAGAGGAATTTCCCAAACCCAGCCCATTTAGTAAACAGGCTTAAAATATCACCTCAGCCTGGCTCTATGGGCCTGAATATTTATCCCAAGCCCTAAAAAAATCAGGCACGGTTGGGCGGGCTGGACGGGCTACTGGGCCGGTGTGCACTCTTATCCAGTACATGCCTGACGACCCGCCCGAGCCCCATTTTCAATTGGGCCATGAGCCCATCGTCTCGTCTCTCTGTATTTTGAACCAAAATGGTGCAATTGGTGCTTGTCTGAACGTTGCTCTCTCTCTCTCTCTGTCTCTCTCTCTCTCTCTCCCCCCAAGCTCTCCGCTTGCTGCATATCCCACGAGTTCTTAAAAGCGGCGACAAACACCCCCAACAAAATCGCAGTCATACACGCCTCCGGCGGGGCCAAAATCGCCAGAGAGTTTCGCAATTCCAACACAGACAACACAACGGCGCCGCACATCAACTACGACAAGTTCTACGGCGAAGCGGCGCCGTCGTCTCACTCTCCCGTGTACGACGGTGACCGGTGTTTCACCTTCTCCGAAATTCTCTCCGCCGTCGACTCCCTCAGCCATCGTCTCCGCCGCATACTCGACGGTGGAGATGATCCATCTCTTGTCAGAGCTTCCACTGGTTAGACCCCTCAATTTGTCGTTTCTATTAGTAGTGAGTTTGTTCTTACCAACTAGGGCTAGCCTGGTTGGCCACCCTTGTACATACTCTATTGAGAGGTCAAGAGTTTTTTTTTTGTTGGTAAAACCAGCTTGAAAATAAAGGGGCTAAATGGATATACAGCCTACAAGAGGCATACCCCAGGGAGGACAAAACAAAACAAAGAAAGAAAAAGAAAATAGCGTGGGATGGCCCGAAGGCTACAATGGGATAAAGATATAAGGCACTAGTGGCGGCCAAAACAAAATGGGATAGGAATAAGAAAATATAAAATACAATAAAAGAAGTGTTTGATGGTGGAGTATCATCCACTTTGCTTGGCTGAGGAAGATTGAAGATACGCATGATAGGCAACACAACAAATGCAGCAGGCCAATTAAGACACACACAACATAAGCATTGCAAGGTAGCAGGCCACTCAAGCACTAATAGGTTCAAACCGTGAGCATGGTATACACTAACATGTTCAAACCGTGACCATGGTATCAAGTCACACTAGCAATATATGCACTACAGGTTCGAACCGTGATCATCGGAGAGGACAACCCCGACCACTGGACCGTGGCTAGCATGCAGCATCATAGTATATGGCATGAATACAACGAATGCAGCAGCAACATGACAGAACTGTAACAGCAGAAAGAGCCACTACATCGGGCAGAAATGCAGCAGCAGTATAACATTTCTACCCAGATTTGGCAGATCTAATACATCCAGAATAAGGCACACAACTGAGAGTAGATAGCAGGTGTGCTCAACACTTGGCAAACTTTATAAACCTACATTAAAATGGAGAATAGGGAGAATAGTGAAAGGAGGGACCCATTGGACAGTGGCTCACACAGCCAAACACCCTCACTTCTTACCCTCCCTCTCTTCTTTTTTGTGGTCACAATGGGCCTTGAGCTGCACAACCTTACTCCCTCCTCTCACACATGCTCCAATCAATGAATATCACTCTGGAGAAAGGATGGGGCTCAATCACACAGCTCACAGGGCAACTTTCATATGAGTAGGTCACTCCACACACTATGAAAGCCATACGGCTGCAGCACCAAGAACAGAACCCATCACCATCACAATCACAAGTAGCCAGCACAGAATATTAGCCTCTGAAGGCTCTTAAAGGAAGGATTACAGTTAACTACCTGTGTAAATAGAGGTATTAGCAGAGCCCAACACAAACTATCCTGAATTGAACCTGCAACACAATCTACCCAATTGGGTTATTAGCATAACCATTAGTACCGCTTGATATGCTTGGCCCAAGGAGCAGGCCACCAACCTGCAAACCTGCAAACATTCACTGACCCAAATGTAAATTGTCAGAGCATTGGATTAACCACAAATAGATTATCAGAGATTGCATATTAGATTAACCATGATGCAATAAATTATGTGTTGAGGTGGGTTGGGATGCTCCATGATTCAAGTAGTGCTATTGGTCCAAGTGGGATTTTTTTTAGCGACAAAATCCTGCATCTTACCTCCGTGCAAATCTTAACTACCATAGAGGGGACACTATTCTGCACACCTTGAAATTTCCTAAGGTTCCTCTCTAACCAGATTTGGTAAAGAGAGACAGTGAAGGTCAGTTTGGTCAATGTGCTCTTGAGCCCTTACCCCTAGCTGTAGAGACAAGATTAACAAGACTAGAGAGTGGTTGAGGTTGCCATACGAGCCGGGATTTAAGGGATCTGACATCCCACTGTTTGGTGAATGGGCAATTAAAGAACAGGTGGTCATGGGATTCCTCAGCATGGCAAAAGCTACAACAGGATATATCTTTGATACCAAAAAGGACAAGTCTGTCCTCAGTGGATAATCTGTATTGGATGGCAATCCAGCTAATCAGACTACATTTTGGAATGTGTGAGGGGAACCAAACACGTGGCTCCATTCAACGGTGGGAACTTAGGTCTCGATTGCTCCCACAAGGAGGAGATGGAGAAGCAGACCAACCTGTGTAAGAGTCCACTTGCAAGAGTCAGCAAGGGGAGGGATTTGGGTGTTAAGAGAAGGGAGATGGGCTCTGATCTCATTTAACTCCCAAGTTGGAGTAATGGGAAATCCAAAATATAGGATACCTTGGCATCATCAGCCAGCCCAGAATCATAGATCACACGACCACTAACATGCTCAACAAGAGGGCCAGAGGGGTGCCAATTGTCATACCACAATGATATAGTGGACCCATCACCAATTTGGTATTTAATAAAGGGTTGAATGATGGGGCGAAGTTGGAGCAGTTTCCTCCAAGTCCAAGAGGGACTACTTGGGATTTTAACCTTCCAAAAACTTTTCCCTTTAAGTAAGTAGGATTTTACCCATTGGCACCACATGGATTTCTCACCACCAGAGACAAGAAACCAGATGTGCTTGGCCATAGCAGCCTTATTCCAAATTTGGAGTGATTTGAATCCAAGCCCTCCCTCTTTCCTTGGAGTGCATAAATGGTCCCAAGAAACTTTAGCTCCTGTGTGTTTAAGTTCAGAGCCAGTCCAGAAGAATGATCTAAGGATTGCTTCAATTTCCTTCACCACTCTTTTGGGAAGGATAAAAATGGAAGACCAATACGTTTGCATTGAGAATAAAACAGACTTAACCAACTGGATCCTCCCAGCATAGGAAAGGTACTTGTTAGCCCAAGATTTAGTACGATTGGTGATCCTATCTATGAGGGCTTTACAGTCAGTATACTTGAGTTTGGTGGAGATAAGAGGAACTCCCAGGTATCTCACAGGAAGGGTCCCTTCTTGGAAGTGCAAAGCTTGAAGAAGCTCAACAGAGGGAGGGACACCAGAGAAAAAGATATTGCTCTTTCCTGGACTAGGAGAAAGGCCAGACAATGCCTCAAACTCAGTGAGAGCCTCCTGAATGCAGAGAATGGAGCTTAGCTCCCCTTTGCAGAAAATCATGAGATCATCTGCAAAGCACAAATTGATTATCCTTGTTTTTTCACATCTCCAGTGGAAGTGAAAATTGGGTTCTTGGGATTTTTCCTTAAGAATCTGAGTGAGAACTTCCATAACAATGACAAAAAGGTAGGAGGACAATGGATCACCTTGCCTTAAACCTTTCTTACCCATTACAGAACCTATGGCTTCCCCATTAATGCTCAATGAGTAGTTAGCAGTGGAAACACAAGCTTTGATCCATTTTATCATTTGAGGATGAAAATTCATGGAGATAAGAATATCCCACAAGAATTCCCACCTAACATTATCATAGGCTTTCATAATATCAACTTTTAAGGCACATTTGGGAGAAGGTGAGGACTTGTGAGAATCTCTCATAATCTCTTGGGTAAGAAAGATATTGTCAGTAATCCTCCTACCTTTCACAAATCCAGATTGGACAGGATCAATGATATGGGGAAGAACCACTTGAATTCTCTTTGCAAGAATTTTAGCAATGCATTTATAGATGGTATTGCAGCATGATATGGGTCTATAATCCCCCACTTTAGTGGGATTGGGAACTTTAGGGACAAGAGCAATGCTAGTTGAATTAGCCTTAGTGAGTAGTTTGCCAGATCTGAAGAAACTTCTCACTGCAGAAGTGACTTCATTCCCAACAACACTCCAAGACTTCTGAAAGAACCCTGCATTGTACCCATCAGGGCCAGGGGCTTTGTTGGGATTAAGAGACATGAAAGTTTCTTTGATCTCCTGGTTGGAGATCTCAGATATCATGGCATCTCTTTGGGAATCCAATAGTTTAGTAGTTACCAGCTGATTAACTCTAGAAGAACCAGAGTAATCAGAGGAATGAGCAGAGCCCAAGAGGGAGGTGTAATAATCTACAAAGGTAGATCTAACTTCAATAGGATCATGTGTGATATCACCATTCGGAAGGACCAAGCTTGTGATTCTATTCCTATTTCTATTTTGAGAAATGGACTTGAAGAAATATGAGGTACATTGATCCCCCATTTTAAGCCAATGTATTCTAGATTTCTGTTTAGCAAAACTTTCCTCAGCTCTAGCCAAGACGAGGTATTGCTTACATAGATCTCTTTCAAGTGCTTGCTTAAGTGAGTTGGAAGGATCAATACCCAAGTCCTTCTGAATTTGATCAAGCTGCTGCCTAGCAGTCAAGGTTCTTTTGGTAATATCACTGAAGTCCTTAGTGTTCAGCTTCTTAAGATCACCTTGAAGTAGTCTGAGCTTTTCACAAGCAACAAACATGGGGTTACCTATGATCACTCTCCCCCAAATATTCTGAACAGTGGGTAAAAATTCAGGGTGATCAGTCAGAAAATTGAAGAATTTGAAAGGTTTACGTACCTTCCTGATTTCAGGATTAATGAACACTATAGCAGGAGAGTGATCAGAGATCCCAGGGGAAGGGAAATGGGCATTAGAACAAGTGTGGGTCCTAATCCACTGCTCATTAACTAAAACCCTGTCAATTTTGGTAGCAATGTACTGAATGTGGGCTTGTTTGTTAGCCCAGGTGAATTGACAGCCTGTGTACCTAAGGTCTTCAAGTTCATTGGTGGTTATGCATTTATTAAACTCCTCCATGTGGGGAGGCCAAAGCTGATCTCCACCAATCTTTTCAGATTGGAATCTAATGGCATTAAAATCTCCTAAGATTATCCAGGGGTCAGTGCAATTCCAGATGGTTAAGTCATGCCAAAGCTTCTGTCTCTCAATGTAGAGATTAGAACCATACACAAAAGTTGCCATGAACTTAATATCCCCAGACTTAGATTGAACTTGGCAATGAATAGCTTGTGTAGGAAGATTTAAGATACTCAGATTAAGGACAGCAGGGTCCCAAACCACACAAAGTCTACCACTTGGAGCAACAGCAGAATTATGAACAAAGGACCAAAATGGAAACATGAGGTTAAAGATCCTAGAATTTACCTCCCTTATTTTATGCTCAATAAGACCAAAAAGTGACAATTTATTAGTTTTGACAAAGGAAACAACCTCTTTTTGTTTAATAGGATCATTAAGACCCCTCATGTTCCAGAACCCAAAATGTAGAGGTGTTTTTAACATTTAAAATGGCAGAGAATTGAAAGAATTAGTAAATTGCCTTACAAAAAGGAGGAATAGTTACCTCCAAAGCTATTAGGTCTTCCCTTTGCGTTTGGAGCCATTTCTGCTCCCCTTCTTCTTGGTTCTAGATGCTTTGCTTGAGCCTCCTGATGTAGCAATGATGTCTGGTGTAGGGTCTCTGAATTTTGGTGTTTGAGGTTCCCCATCTTCAGAATTTTCTCCCGGAGCATTACCTTCCTGCCCTCCACTGTTTCCCTCAACAATAGGTTGCTGACTCGTTGTTGGAACAGCAAGGTCACTGTGTAATTCTGATGGTACAACAGAGTCAACCTTAGGAGGCACATAAACATCATTTACTTCAATTTCACCATCTAATGGTTCACTCAATGTGTCATCATCTGAAAAAACACCGTCATCTTGACCTCCAAGGGCTGTATTTGTGTGGATGGGAACAAATTTAGTAACAGCTTCCAAAGCAGTTATCCCTCCTACTTTTAGGGCTGCAGCTTTGCCAATGATTTGCCATTCCTCAACTGGGAGATTGGCTGTATTGGCTATGTGTACCTCCTCCTTCTCAATGCTTATCTCAAGGGGTTGAACCACAGGGGTATTTGACTCCCTCTTCCTATCATCTACAGGAGGTTCAGCCTGAATATTCACAGGAGGGGTAATACGGCAAGCATGCCCAAAGACTTTACATTTAGCACACATTGGTGGCAGAACCTGGTACTGGATGGGAACTACGACACGCTCACCTCCAACAGTAATTGTAACATCATCTGGGAGTTCTAGATTTGCATCAATCTCAACACAAACACGTGCATGTGAGGTTTTGGTTTTCTTGGCCGTAGCTTGATCCACATGGATAGGTCGACCAATGGTGCTTGCAATACGGCTGATACACTCCCTATTCCATAATTCCCAAGGAAGATCCAGGATTTTAACCCAAATAGGGATCTTAGAGGGGTGTACCTTGGTTGGTTTCATCATCCTATGCTAATTTTTTAGCACGAGATACTTGCGAGAGAAAAACCATGGGCCCTCATCCAGAACAGACTGCTTGGCCTGCTCGTCACGAAATTGAAAAACAATGAAGCCAGAAGCATCTACCTTAAGGGAAACAAGACGATCCTTCCAAGCATTCCTTGCAGTAGATAAGAGAAGTGGGAAAGGCATTTTACCATCCAAAAAATACCCAACTAGATATTTGTCCCACGAATCGACCTCCGTGAGATCTTCATCAATCTCGACCTCTGCATTCCTCCCCCTATGAAGTTCGGGGAAGTATTCCAGCTTCACATCCATAGTTGGGCTTTGGGATTTAAAGATAGATGCCCAATTTTTTGGTTTCCCTCTGTTGGCCGGAAGGGAATTTGATTGGTTAGGTTGAGGAGTAGCTTCAGAGCCATCTCGATGGATTGAAGATGAAGCTCCTTGGGTTTGGATTGGTAGAGCTGGATGGGTTTTTGAAAGGCGAGGAAGGGTAGCGTCCACTGGGTAACCACGATTGAGGTCTCCATCTAGGTATGGAACTCCATTCGCGTTATGGAGGATAGAAGGTACAAAAACCTCAATCTCGGACTCCTTAGGGTTTTTGGGTACAGAGTTTCCAGTGAGAGGAGGTGAAGCCTCTTGTTCCAGACGCTCCTCAGATTCAACTCGCAGGAGCTCTTGCTGAAAGATTTGTTGTAGCATACGGGCTGGGCTAGGGTTTTGAGTAGTATTAGGGCTGTGGGCTCCGAACTCTGAGGGTTTTGTGGAGTGGGTAGGAGTTTGAGGGGGAGAATTAGACGATAATGGAGGGAGAGAATTAGGGCTTGAGCTATTTGTAGGTACCTTGTAATCCTTAGCAGAGGATGATCCGGTGTTAGGAGCTTGGGGTTTTTGATTGTTGAGGGGTTCCGTCTCCCATCGAATCTCTTGAGAATCAACGTCTTTGGTTCCTAGGGTTTTACTGAGAGGCATCGTGCCAACTGGGACAAGATCTTCGATTTGTACTTTCTCTCCATTAGCTGGTGAATTGATGTTGTGAGTAGAGGATGTTAGACCCAAGCGCCTCTTCCTGAAATCAAGAGCCTTAGATCCCCGACCTTCCATCGCAGTTGCTGTTGTCTTCTCCATCCTAGGGTTCCGCTAGAAATCGCCTAGAGAGAGAAGGAGGAGACATCGCCAAGCGCCTTTTTGCACCTAAAACTTGACTAAACTCTTAAATTTCTTAACTTTCTGCAAGATATGCCTGAGGTCAAGAGTTGCCCAAGAGCTAGAATTGATATTTACTTCCTTATAAAAATTGAGTTTGTTCTGCAATTTCTGGGAACAATCTTGGAAAAGTAACAAGTTTGCTAGGATTAGGTACCTCGAAGAAAATAGTACTACATCCATTGCACGTTCCTCAAGATGAGAACTTAAAAATAATGCATTTTTGTCAGACAAATTCAAACTTTGTGCAGTTAGTTACTCAGTATGAATGAGCTTTTTTAATTTATCAAAAAAAGGATGTTTTTCTTGATAATAATGTATTTTTAAAGTTCTCGTTTTGCGGACCGTGCTATGTTTTCGGGACGTAGGGAGCAGTGGCGGACCTAGGAGTCCAACCCAATGGGGGCACCTTATTAATTATAATCTTGCAATTTTTTTTTTAGTCAACGGCAACGATCTTGCTAAATTAAGACATTTATTATGGATTTTTGTTCTGCAATTTCTGGGAACAATCTTGGAAAAGTAACAAGTTTGCTAGGATTAGGTACCTCGAAGAAAATAGTACTACATCCATTGCACGTTCCTCAAGATGAGAACTTAAAAATAATGCATTTTTGTCAGACAAATTCAAACTTTGTGCAATTAGTTACTCAGTATGAATGAGCTTTTTTAATTTATCAAAAAAGGATGTTTTTCTTGATAATAATGTATTTTTAAAGTTCTTGTTTTCCGGACCGTGCTATGTTTTCGGGACGTAGGGAGCAGTGGCGGACCTAGGAGTCCAACCCAATGGGGGCACCTTATTAATTATAATCTTGCAATTTTTTTTTTAGTCAACGGCAACGATCTTGCTAAATTAAGACATTTATTATGGATTATAAGGTTTATAATGCATACTTTTTTTTATAAAAAAAATAACGAAAAATGAGCACATAATTAGTTCTACATTTTTATTTTTGAGATATATGTAAGTGTGTATGCTAAATATAGCGTTATATTACATAATTGTGCTAAATATATAATATATATATATATATATATTTTTTTTTTGGAGTTTTGAGCGGGGTCAGTGGGGGCACGTGACCCCCCTTGGGTCCGCCCCTGGTAGGGAGTACCGGAGTATTCACTTATCCTTTAATTTGAACGAGGACAAAGCATGCTTCAGTTGATATTAGTCAATTTTGATTTGTATTTGGTAATTCTATGACTGATGATGTGTGAAGTTTGGAAATTTGCACTTGAATTTTTTGGAAGACATGCCTGGAATTTCTTGTTTGTATCAATGCTGCTGATTGTATAGGAATTTGACTCTTTCAACACCTTGATTTATAGTGTTAAATACATAATTTTTATCAAAACAGCCTCACTTACTTCCCAGGTGCATTTTGCTTCTAATGGGAGTTACAAAACATGTATTTTGTTGTTTGGGTTATATCCAGCGGGTTGATTTGTTCTATTTGTGGGATAGTTAATAGTAGTAGAAGGTAAATGCTCTGAAGGTCAATAAAGCTTGAGGAAGTGATCATATGTATCATATTTAAAGTTGATAGTAAAATGTTAACTCAGGCCTTGATTTATAGCCCAAGCCTCACTTACTTAGTGCATTTTGCTTCTAATGGGAGAATTCATCCAGATTGACTGTCTCATCCAGCTTTAAAGTTGATAGTGGTGAGGCCTCCCGACGGTCTCATCCCTTAGGTGCTTTGTGGTGATGATCTTTGTGGTGATGATCATTGGCGGTGGTGGCGGTGGTCGCTGGTGCTTGTTTGCTGCGGACGGTGGCTGGGGAGGTAGTGGGTGATTGATTGTGGTCGTTGTGTTGTTGATTAGGGCTCTTTTTTGTTTTGGGCTTGGCCCTTTAGGTGTGGGCTTGCCCCATTGGGTGTTCCCTTGGTTGGCTTCTTGCTAACCTTGGGGTTTGGGTCCCAGACTGGGCACGTGATTGTTCTTAGCTTTGTTTCGGAATATGATGCTGTTCTCCTTGTTCTGTTAGTCTTTGTAACAATTTCAAAGATTAATAAAAAATTCTTTGCTGTTCAAAAAAAAAAAAAAAACCCTTGAAAATTGACTCTGGATTCGAATAGCAAGGACCAAATTGCCCCACCATCTAGATCCAGATTATCTGAGACAGATGAGAAGAGTCGAGAACCATGTACTCAGATGTGATCAATTTTTAGGCCGATAGAATCTATGTAATTTGCTTGGTCTCTTCTGAAGCTGCCAAGGTGTTAGGGTAAAGTATGTTTGAATCTTAGTATTACGCATGACAACATGAAACATGATTCATGCATGATACTTTTGTCTTTCTTGCACATAATGGTCCAAGTGAGCTGCTGGTCCATGTTTGTATTTCTGAATGTTTTAAGTTTCCAAGTGCAGGTGTAGAACAGTCTATTGAGGATCAATTTCATTATACTCCAAAAATATTGGGAATACATATGGAGCCTTCTGTGGAGTACATTGTTGCTGTTCTTTCTGTTCTGAGGTGTGGGGAGGCTTTTATCCCTTTAGATCCACTGTGGCCAAAAGATAGAATATCATCAATTGTTTCTTCTTCAAATGCGAGTCTTATAATTAGATGCAAATCGTCGTTTGATGGAAATGGCTGTTATGAGCCATGTAAATCACATGGGCTCGTAGATTGTAGCAGTCGTCCTGAAGTATTTATATCGATGAAAGAAGACCTCCAGCAGGAATTTGGTTCATCAAGTTTAGAATGGCCTTGTGAAAGCGAGAAGTCAAGGTCATTTTGTTACTTAATGTACACATCGGGGTCAACTGGGAAGCCTAAAGGTGTATGTGGCACTGAAATAGGTAAACCATCACCTCAGTTTGCATGATATTTTCCAGATTTGGTCAACACATTGCAATTGCACCATTACACAGGTCCTATGTTCAAAATTACTTTGACTATTTCCCTTTTGCATTACGTTCTTCTACCAGTTGTATCTTTCATAGAGAGCCTATTTTACCAAATTAATATGAATTTTCGGCAATTTCTGCATTCTTTTATGCCTTTTCTGATAATTTTGTTTATCTTCTGGTACACTTTGGTAGTTTGGTGGTAATCTGATTGTTCCTATATAGGTCTCCTGAACCGCTTTTTATGGATGCAAGAATTCTATCCTCTCGGTGGGGAGGAATTGTTACTGTTCAAAACATCAATAAGCTTCATTGATCATCTGCAAGAATTCCTTGGAGCTCTACTTACTACTTGTACGTTGGTCATTCCTCCTTTCAATGAGCTCAAAGAAAATAGTTTTTATGTGCACGACTTTCTCCAGGTATAGTTAAAATGTAAAACTGGAACTATATGGGATGGTTCCTGGGTTTATCTAATGCTACACGTAAGCCAGAAGAATGTCTGTTTTTTAAAAATAAAACATCAAAGTCCTATGTGGGCCAGAATTTAGATAAAGAGATGTTCCTGATTAATTCCTACATTGTTTTGCAGGCTTACTCTATAAGTAGACTTATTGCTGTCCCATCACTCATGAGGATGATGCTTCCTGCTATGGAAAGTCCCTATAATATCAGAATCCAGAGTTCCTTGAAAACATTAGTGCTGAGTGGAGAAGTTTTCCCTATTTCCTTATGGGAAATGCTTTACAAGTTGTTACCAAAGACTACTATCTTGAATTTATATGGATCTACGGAGGTTAGAAACTTGCTTTCTTATTTTTAACTTTGCAAACAATTATGATGTTTCAAGAACACTTAGAATCCAATAACTGAACCCTTTCTTACCCTGCATTTGGACTGTATTTTTTTCCACACACAATATATGGATGCCTCCCTCACGTATGTTGCAAACAGCTTCAAAGCTTGCTCTTACTTCGTCTTTCCCTTAGTACATCCAAATTGGTGCTTTTTAATCACTGTTTGCTATGGGGAAGAAAGGATGAAATACAGTTGCTTCCTCCCTTTAAGTGGTTCTCGCTTTTCTTCTTCCTGTTCCATATTCTTTCCTTGGTAGTTCCCAGTTTTTTACACTTACCATATTTCATGGGTGCATCAGCAAATTCGTTGATGCTCAAGTTACAAGTTACAAGCTTAGATAAATGGCCATATAATGTTAAATGTTTGTATTTTGTTTAATTTGTATCCTTTTGGTGAGAAGTAAAAGCACTTCTAAGAAAGTGGCATGTCAGTGTAAGACTTGTGTCGGGCAAACAAGTTGGACACTTATGTAAAGATTCTAATTATTTATTATATCCTATAAGCTACTTTCTGGAACATGTAGTAGGACCATTTGTTCACAGTACTTTGCACTACTTTTCTGGTTTGTCTCACTTCCGGTATGTCGTGAAATATAATGTATGATCAGTAATAGATTCATATTAAGAAAATATATATCATTATTCTTGTGTACATCCAATATATGCATATCACCACACCATGAAAAGACTTCTTGTCTCATAAATAATCAATCGGCCGAAACTAATCTTAACATTGCATTATAGAAGATAGAATGCGTGATTCTATTTTCTCCCTTTACCTTTCTTTTTTTTATGGTAATTTCTTTCTGTTTTTACGAGAATCTTGGGGATGACGCTGAAAAGCCTGAAATGTAGCCCGTATGCATCTCCTTTCATGCTAATATTCTGTCTATGCTTTCTGCTAATATTACTGTTAGAACCTCATTTTCAAAGGCTAATGAAGCAACATTTTATTAAGGTATCCGGTGATTGTTCATATTTTGATTGCAAGAGGCTGTTATCGATTTTGGAGAGTGAAGCATTGGACAGTGTTCCTATTGGCATGCCTATTTCAAACTGTGATTTAGTTCTTGTAGGTGAAGATTCTCCTATGCAAGGAGAAATATATGTAGGTGGACTCTGCATTGCCACTGGATATTATCGTGATGATTCTGCCTTATCCCAGGAATTTGTGAAGTCGCCTATATACTCTTCTTCTGGCTGTTTGGTAAGTGACTTGAAATGTCCATACTATTTTAAAACTGGTGATTTTGCTAGATTACTACAAAGCGGTTACTTGGTTTTTCTGGGGAGAAAAGACCGCACTCTAAAAATTAACGGGCAGCGGATTGCATTAGAGGAAGTTGAAAGTACATTGCTGGGATACCCTGGTGTAGTTGATGCTGCTGTGGTTTCTCGGAGAGGTCATGGAGAAAATGCACTTCTTGAGGCACATTTAGTAATGAGACAAAAGGATGTAGGTAGTGAAACTTTGAGATCATCTATTACGAGTTGGATGCTCGATAAACTTCCGTTAGCAATGATTCCCAGCTGTTTCTTCTTTTCGGAGTCATTTCCAGTGACTTCCACCGGGAAAGTGGATTATGCTCAGTTGTCCGGTATGGCTTTTTCATTAAAGCATGACCCAAATCAGTTTGATCAAATCCCCAGTACTGAATTCTTACAAGTAATCAAGAAGGCCTTTTGTGATGCTTTAGTGGTTGAAATGGTGTCCGATGATGATGATTTCTTTAAAATGGGCGGAAATTCTATCTCAGCAGCACATGTTTCTCATAGTTTACAAATGGATATGAGGTTGCTTTATATATTTCCAAGTCCAATGAAGCTTCAAATGGCACTTATGGGAAAGGAAGGTTTGCATGATATTAATGCAAGAACAGATGCTAATTTGGCTCATGAAGAGAGTATTTCTTCAAATTTGAAGTCACCTAGTCTTTATAACTTAAGGCCACGTGGAAGGATTTTGAAACTCTGCAACAAGAATATTTCTGGAAAGCGGCAGAAGGTGAATTCAGATTACTATGGAAGTTCAAAGAGGTTTAGCCTTGGAGATGGTTATCCGTGGGACTGCAACTCATTCCTGATTCCATGTTCATTTAGCCGTTGCAACAAAGTAATTTATGAAGGATCACATGATGGGAAAGGTTTATGTCAAAAATCCATTCAACTGGAAATTCCAAGAAACAAAAGAGTTGATATGAATGAAATTTGGAAAGTCCACATGGAATCTTGTGTTGATGCATCACCACTTGTTGTGTTCAAAGATCAGGATAGTTTTGTTTTCATTGGATCTCACTCGTTCAAATTTCTTTGCATCAATGCAAAAAGTGGTTTTGTCCAATGGGAGACTAAACTTGAAGGACGAGTAGAATGTTCGGCTGCAATCATTGGTGATTTTTCTCAGGTTGTCGTTGGGTGTTACCAAGGGAACATATACTTTATTGATCTTTTTCGTGGCTGCATCTGTTGGCATTTCAAAACATGTGGTGAGGTGAAGTGTCAGCCCGTGGTTGACAAGTGCAGGAACTTGGTCTGGTGTGGATCGCATGACTGTAATCTTTACGCTCTGGATTATAGAAGTTACTGCTGTGTTTATCAGATTTCGTGTGGTGGCAGCATCTATGGTTCACCTGTTATTGATGAGGTCTGTCTTGGCAAACCTTCATGCTTAGATTTCTTTGTCATTCTTGTCTCTTGAACAAAACACTTGGCTGGCTCTAGCTTTAGCCATGCAACTATTATGATTGATTTTTCAATTTATGGGATAATTTTATCCAGAAAAGTATCGAAAAAGTGAAACCTAGGGATCATATTCATTCTTCGGGCCACCGCATCACACCAACTTTTAATCTACCAAGTCCTCACTTTCTTTTGGGTACTAGCATTTTCTGATACATAATGATGAGGATTATTGTTTCTTGCAAATGATCATGTTCAAGAAAGTAATTGCTGTTTTATAACTGATTGCTTTTAAATGTAGGTTCATAATACACTTTATGTGGCATCTACTAGTGGCCGTGTTACAGCAATATCCATAAAGGCTATGCCATTCAGTGAACTGTGGCTGCGTGAGTTGGAAACACCAGTTTTTGGGTCTCTCTCCATCTATTCCCAGGAGGGAAATGTGCTTTGTTGCTTGGTGGATGGGCACGTTATTGCACTGGATGCAGGTGGGTCCACTATTTGGAAGGTAAAAACTGGGGGGCCGATTTTTGCTGGACCTTGCACATCCTATGCACTACCCTCTCAAGCACTGATATGTTCGAGAAATGGAAGGATTTATTCATTTGAATTGGAAAAGGGTGGTCTACTCTGGGAACACAATCTTGGAGACCCAATTACTTCGTCTGCTTATGTTGATGAAAACTTGCAGTTGGTATCAAATTTCTTGCACTTTAGGTAAATTAATTAACCTAGGCTGTTTAATGAAGGGATGGAAAGGTTAAGATAGAAGGAAGAGAGAAGAAGATATAAAATATAATGAAGTGATGAAATATCATTATTTTCTTTGTTTCCTATAATTTTCCTCTCTCTTAGTGTATCCTCCACATATCAAAGAATGAATTCAATGGATCAGCTTATTTCGATACTTGTATTATTTTGGGGACATTTATCCACTCTCTCTTTCAGGTTAATCTGTGTGTGTACGAGTACGGGAAGTGTCTATTTGCTCCGTATCCCCTCGGATTCCAGTGGAGCGCTAAACAGACTGAGTAAAGATGTGGTACAAGAACTTGGTAGGTTGGATCTCGAAGGAGACATTTTTTCTTCTCCTGTGATGATCGGTGGCCGGATTTTCGTGGGTTGTAGGGATGACTATGTGCATTGCCTTCAGTTGAAATCTGAAGGAGTTAATGGCCTCTAATATTTATATTTGGTACATTGATTCCGTGAAGTGGATTGCCTTTGGCCGGAAATTCTGCACCTATTGGTCACATTAATTTCAGGGGCAACTCATGCTGCTCATTTGATGTAGAGTGCCCAGGGTGCTTCTTGGCCAGACTGCATGGTACAAATATTTGCCAACGGCCCTTCTCTTGATAATATTTCAGATCAGTTATTGTTATTTTGGGAAGCTAAAGTTATCGAATCTACATGTTTGGCACTTCCCCGTCTGTTACTATGCTCCTTTATAGGTAGTGTGATCTCTGGGCATACAGATATCATTTGGAGAAAGGTGGATGAAATATAAGGACTGCAAATTCTAGCACTCAGCACCTGCTTGTTGTGGAAGTTGCAGTAGCCCTGTCTGTTTTCAAGCCTATCTTGCTTATTGTGACTTGGCATCAAATCATGTCGGGATCCGTTTTCTGTTAATACTGCATTCCCTGTAAGACACCCTCTCACCTTCTCTGTCTCTAATACTACTAATTGTCAGAGAGGGAGCTATTTATTGGCCTGGGTGGCCATTGCAGACCATCCCCCTTTTCACCCCCGCATATCAGATGTACATGGAAGATGTATATGTATTAATGATTTAGTGGCCTACTTGATGGTAAATTTTTAACATGAGGATTAATTCAAAACATTTTGTTTTGCTTCATTTTAGCGACGTTACGACGTAGTCGCTAAAAAGTCAAGCATGATTCAACATAAGACAGTTTTTCGACTCATTATGGCTGGGTTTTCCAAGGTACTTCTCTGGTCGTATAAGATTAATACTTGAACTAGGTTGCGTTTCTATAAAACTATCTATTTAGGAGTGTTTTTTCTCAGGTGGCCTGGAGTGGGAGTTCAAATCTGAGGTGTCATATTTTTTTTCAATTCTTTTTGTTTGGACAGTCTAGAAACACTCGGGACTTGATAGGACACTCTTTGGAAAATTGTTCGATGCATCAAAGGTATCAATCATGATTAAAGGTTGTAGTTACTAAATACTAGCGTGGAAATTCTAGCAAGATTTCAAAATAAATCACTATGATCATGTGCATTATTTCTCGTTATCTTAGCTGCAAATCAAATCTTGCAGTATCATTCAAATGAATGAATATGGTTGTATGTGAACTGTATGCATGTCTATATTTCTGTGGATCGACACTCCGACAAAACTGAGTTTTGTCAGGAATCTTCCTCCACTTTTATTCTTCGGTTAACGTCTTCTTCTGTGTTATTCTTCCTCCATTTAATGCTCCACTAGTTAATATCATCATTCTGGATTTTCTTTTAGCGAAACGTATAGCATACATATTGTAACTGCATTAAAACGGAAGCTTAAAAAGATTATTAAGCAGTACTGCTTGATGATTAAGTTGAATTGTTAATCTATTGTTTTTGGTCTCCTGCAGATTATAACTGCGTTTTATTCATCAATAATGCATCTCCTTTGCTGCTGTTGTGTCAGATCATTCGGAGGAATAGTTTTCTGAAGTTGGATTTTAGCAGGTCAGTGTGTAAAAGGCACACGCACGTGTGTGATTTCCTTCAGCCAATATTCAATATCCTGTTCTTTCTTAAAGCTTACCCTTTTCATTTTGAATCTCTTTCCCTTTTCTTACATCCCCCATAACATTTTTGAAATGACATACAGGGCAATGAAGTTTGTTATTGATCTAGTATGCACCCTAGTTGTAAACCGGTCAAATCTCAAGTGACTTGAGGATTGTTGAGAGGCGTGTACTGCATTTCCCAACCTCCATAAGGGAAAACTGATGCACTGGAGAACAACCATAACAGCATGAGAGAGAGAGAGAGAGAGAGAGAGAGAGAGAGAGAGGTGCACATTTATCTGAAAATAGGAATAAAAGGGAGTCGATTCAGTGTGAAACTTTTTTCCTAGATAAAAGTGCTTGAAATCATACTAAGTGTACACGGATCAACTTAATTTTTGGCATGATTGTTTTCATAACGAGCTTTGTAAAATGAATGGTTTCGATCAATGTGAGCCCGGGATATAACCCAAGGGACCAAAACTAGACTAATTTAAAAAAGGAAAACCTAGATAACATCTAAATCCTATATAATCAGTTGAAGCAGCATCAGGTGAATTATTATTTCACTAGTAAATTTTTTTAGTTTCTCCCTGCTTCATCTTGTTTAAGAATTTGGTATAATTTTGCTTCAATTCATTGGACAATCAAGTGAGATCACTTTGATGATCAAGTAGAATTATGTTGCAGTGTAGAACATGCGAAGAGTTTCACTATACTTGATGATTGTCTTACTTTTTGCCAGTATATGATCCTATTTTACGTTGAATCCTATGTAATGCAACAAAGTGTGCTCTTTTTACTTTGAATATTCTTTGATTGTACTTTGCTTCTCTCATTTTGTTGTGGAGACTGATGTGACAAAACACAAGGATTGATTGTGAATCTTCGTATCCATCTCCTTTAGAAAATAACAACTTGATCTTTATTTTGAAGTTCCTGGTGAAATAGATTATACTCATTATTGTCCCCTCTATAATCGTGTGATTCTTATTGGTTTTAAATTTAGTGGATGCATCGCAACTCCAACCAAGCGGTAAGATATGTGGCAAATGGACGAAATGTGATGGACTCGTCTATGGTTCCTCAAGGTCTCATGTCTCCAGTGATGCCTTCGCCCTATGATGTTCAGCGTAATGGGCCTGTGCCCATGGCAACTCTTGCTTCTACCTTGGCCTCTGCAACTCCAGAAAATCAGCGCATGGTAAGGTCTTTTCTCCTCTCCTCATCTTGTAATTTGTTGTGAAGGAAAATATGAGAAGATAGCAAACCAAAGATGCAACATTGATTTTCCGAGGCAAAAGAAATGAGAATTAAATATTGCCCTGGGAATATGAGCATTGTTGGCCACTAATCCTGTACTATTGTTGTTATCTTGTGGTCAAAATGACAGATGCTGGGGGAACAGCTATATCCGCTAGTGGAGCGACTAGAGCGTGATCACGCGGGGAAAGTGACTGGCATGCTGCTGGAGATGGATCAGCCTGAGGTGCTCCATTTGATCGAGTCTCCAGATTCCCTGAAGAAGAAAGTGTCCGAGGCTATGGAAGTTCTCCGGCAATCATCAGGATCTGATGTTAGCGATCATCTAGGCTCATTGGCCTTAAATGATTGAGGCGGGCCCAATTTGGATTGGTACATACATCTCTTCATTCGTGATCTGCAGGCCATTTTTTCTCTGGGGTTTTTTTTCCCATATGCTAGTTTTTAAAATACGAATGCTCGATCTTTTAGGCTGCTGGCTTGGCATTGAGGGATTTTAAAGACCTGGGATTACTAGGATTTTATCTTTACTTTCAGTTTGATTAGACCCAGTACTTTTAAATTTTTTGTAGACATCAGAAGTTGAAGGGTAGTATTATTTTGACTTATATAAATTGTCCGCCAATTCTTTTGCTCTTATAGTCTGGTCATAAACGTGATACCTTTTGGCCGGCCTCCTGTTTCCGTAAAAAAAAATCTGCCATGGGATCATATCCTGGCTCATCCCGTGATACCATCTCCAAGGTTGTGGAAGTGGTTTTTCAACTTTCAATATTTTCAGTTTTTGGAAATCTCGTGTTTTATCTTTGCGGATTTTCTAAGAGAGTTCGTGTGCCGCTTTAGATGCCGGCATTGGTCCATTGTGGTGGCGGTCCCGATTCCTGTGTACCAAAGAATATAAAAAAAAAAAAAACAAGGCATACTCAGAATGTTAGAACATAATAAATCAAGGCATTCTCTGTGGCCGTGAAACTCATTTTGGCTATTGGTCTATTGTAGCTTATTTCTCAGTTCAGAGATGTACAAAACATAAAAGGCAGAATAACCACAAACAACATTGAGCTCATAAGAAATCAGGGTGGATGTCCTCTTCTACACTTTGGTCATATAATGTGGAATCGAATATACAATCATCCCATTTTCCCTTGTGATCTGCGAATTCTCTCCCAATCCTTAGGCACAAGTCACGATCATCATCATCTTCTGTTATGTAATTTTCCCATTTTGAAGCTCGTTTCATTGTTCTTAGCTGACATTTCGGTGGGCCCTTGTGTTCAGAGTCTTCATTATTGTCTTGAATAATGTAGTCACCTGGTCCCCATTTAGTCAAAGATACTTTGGCTGTTGTCGGAAGACATGCCCTTGATTCAGCAAAACTGTCTTCCACTTGTTGCTTGGCGTAGGTTCTCCGGCTTGAATCCCCTTTGGCCAAACTCCATTGCGGTCCCTCGACTGCAGAGATGCCTTCCTCAGCTTGTGATGTGAAATCAAACCTCTTGGAAGCCCAATTAGATGTTGGATCAAATTTTCTGGGCTCCTTACCTGCGTTAGTTGGAAAAGCAGCGAGGAAGTGTGAGTTTTTTGGCTGTTGCGGGTTCATTGGTTCAACATAATAACACATTTAAAAAGGAACGGAGTGAGTACAAGTCATAAAGGCAGCTATGTTTCTCTCTTAACTACAGGTGTTTTAATTGTTAAAAGAAGAAGAAGAAGACTCCACCAAGACAGCAAAGCCGTTCAGACTTGATTAGGAATTTAGGAATTAGCATCATGTGATAAATGATGATAAAGAAAAAGAAAAAAAAAGGGTGGATATCAAATGGATCAACAAATTGAAGAAATGGTCATACGAAAACACTATAATTCATTGTGTATTACTTGTATTTATCTCATCTAGCCTGTGCTTCCCGGGGTTTTCTGGAGAGGTGGTTTCCAAAATTCCGTGACTCAAATCAATGGATTGGCCCTTTCTTTTGGAGAAATGGAATGTAATGATAATGAGTGAAGATGAAAAAAAATTTAGTGTACTAATTAGCACGTTGATGATTGAACACCAGCATTACCTTTGTTGGAATTTCTCTTACAAAAACAGGCCTGAAACCTTCTTCACCATCTTGGGTACCAAATCCACTCGACTCTGTATCCAATTTTGGTTTTTTGTACAATGCCTTGGGGGGAAACTTTGTCACAATCCTTGGTCCAAACGAATCTTCTGCACCTCAAAAAATACAATTCATCAAAAAACACTACTCCAACGTTACCCAATATGAAAATATAAACAGAGAAAATGCATATTCGTCAAAGCCAATTGCTCCTAATTTGAATCTGACATGAATTATTTTCTACCTTTTTCGTCTTCTTCGTGGCTATCGTGATCATCCTTAGGATCAATGTACTCGCTCCAGTCCGACCTCTTCCTGTGATTGCTGTGTGGCTGATTGTCGGCTTGTTCCAAGACCGGATCTAGGGTTTCGTTTGCGCATTGTTGCTGTTGTTGTTGGGCGAATTGGCGGGACATGTTAAAGGTCTGAACGAATTTGCGGACGTCTCTGGCCATGAAACCTCGGGCAAACACCTTCCGTACCGACTGCTTCTCGTTGCAGACTACGCATGTCCACTTGTTGCTGCTCTTCTTCTGTTGCTTCACCTGTACGTGTCAATCTTCTATCAGAATCATCACTACTTCTGTACAGATATAGATAGATGTGAAGAGATGCAGAGAGAGAGAGAGAGAGAGAGAGAGAGAGAGAGAGATTTTCCTGCATGGTGGAGCATTGGAAACATTGAAGGGCGATGAAGACGGTGGACATTGTTGGGGTTGGAAATGTGTTTGGCGATGAATCAGTGATCAGTCACTGGTTCATTACATGGTAAGGTTATTGGAAAGAGTTTTCTATGTTTTATACACCTAAACTATACCAGCTTTGTCTATGTAGTCCCTCAACTATTAATTTCGTTTATGTAGTCCCTCAACTATCAATTTGAATCCTATTGGATCCAATTGATAACGGGAGTGGTGCTTTTGGACGGAAAATCAAACACCTGAGCAA
The DNA here is from genome assembly GCA_016920895.1 of Vaccinium myrtillus. Classification (NCBI taxonomy): domain Eukaryota; kingdom Viridiplantae; phylum Streptophyta; class Magnoliopsida; order Ericales; family Ericaceae; genus Vaccinium; species Vaccinium myrtillus. The sequence goes on from CM029276.1 coordinate 14,652,394, forward strand.
CATGTGCAACAATTTAAGGGCAAAGAGGGTACTTCACCTCCCTCAGCCAACTAGCGCCAAAACCAGGAGGGTTTTCCCTCAATTTTATTATATATATATATATATATATATATATATGATCAACTTCTAATGAGGGATCCATCATTTTAAATGAAGTAAGGACCTCATGCTTCCCGACCAAATTTCGACGATCCAAACCGTTAGATGTGTTTAAAATGTGTTTTGAAGGTCCATAGCGAGAATTCGTCCAAAAAAAAAAATACTCGGAAGGGCTTCATCCAATCAGTCGGATGAAGCCCTTGCGAATATTGTTTTTGGACGAATCCCCGCGGTGGACCTTAAAAACATTTTTTAAACACATCTAACAGTTCGGATCGTCAAAATTCAGTTTGGAAAGTGAAAAAATTACTTGGTCCTCACATTATTTAAAATGAGGGATCCCTCATTAGAAGTTGATCCATATATAGGGTTAGCTTCTAATCCGGACCTCCCGTTTCCGGACCTCCATGATCCAAACATTTTTTTGACGATCCGATCCGTCCAATGTGTTCAGAAGGTGTTTTCAAGGGTTCTAAAGTTTTTGCAAAAACTGCTTGGATCAAGCCCTTCCCGGTATTTTTTTTTTGAAGATTTCCTGCGTGGACCCTTGAAAACACCTTTTGAACACATTGGACGGCTCGGATTTTCCAAAAATAATTTGCAACACAAAAAAAATCATTTTTTTTCTTATTTTCGAGAGGTTTGGACTAGAAGTTTTACATATATATATAGGATCAACTTCTAATGAGGGATCCCTCATTTTAAATAAAATGAGGACCTCATGTTTCCCGACTAAATTTCGACGATCCGAACCGTTGGATGTGTTTAAAATGTGTTTTCAAGGTCTACCGCGAGGATTCGTAAAAAAAAAAATAGATGAAGCCCTTCTGGGTATTTTTTTTGGACGAATCCTCGCGGTAGACCTTAAAAATATTTTTTAAACACATCTAACGGTTCGGATCGTCAAAATTCAGTTCGGAAAGTAGAAAAATTGCTTGGTCCTCACTTTATTTAAAATGAGGGATCCCTCATTATTTTATATATATATATATATATAATATATATTTTTTTGTGCCCTTCACGTGATCTAGGAAACTCTTGATATATATATATATATATATATATATATATATATACAGTCCCCTTCCTATCCAAACTCCCTTAACTTATTAAGTAACGGACCTAGGGGTATTTTCGACTTTCCGGATCAAATTTCGACGATCCGAACCGTTAGATGTGTTTAATTAGCGTTTTTGTGAAAAGCAGCTCCGATCAAGCCCTTCCGGGTATTTTTTTTTTGCCAAATCTTCGCGTTGGACCTTGAAAACACCTTTTAAACACATCTAACGGTTCGGATTTTCAAAAAAACATTGGGAAGGTGGAGGTCCGTAACTTAAGAAGGTCAGGGAGTTTGGATGTGAAGTTCGGTGTATATATATATATATATAGGGAAATTTTCTAGTCCAAACCCTCCCGTTAATAAGAAAAAAGTGATTTTTTTGTGTTGCAAATTATTTTTGGAAAATCCGAGCCGTCCAATGTGTTCAGAAGGTGTTTTCAAGGGTCCATGCGGGAAATCTTCAAAAAAAAATACCGGGAAGGGCTTGATCCAAGCATTTTTCGTAAAAACTGTAAATATATATTTTTTGCGAAAACTGCTTGGATCAAGCCCTTCCCGGTATTTTTTTTGAAGATTTTCCGCGTGGACCCTTGAAAACACCTTCTGAACGCATTGGACGGATCGGATCGTCAAAAAAATGCTCGGATCACGGAGGTCCGGAAGTCCGGAGTCCGGACTAGAAGTGGATATATACAGTAAGCTTCTAATGAGGACTCCCTCATTGGAAGTTCTATGCGGACCTGCCCCTTTTTTGTGTTTCCGGACAAAATTTTGACGATCCGAACCGCTCAATGTTTTTAAAATGCATTTTCCAAGGTCCACGCGGAAAATCTTCAAAAAAAAAATACCGGAAGGGCTTGATCCACACAGTTTTTGTTAAAAACGCTATATATCCGGGTATTTTTTTTTGAAGATTTTCCGCGTGGACCCTTAAAAATGCATTTTAAAAACATCTAACGGTTCGGATCATGAAAATTTGATCCGGATGGTGAAGTCCTCATGGAAGTCCTCATGGTGAGGTCCTCATTAGAAGCTCATCCTTATATATATATATATATACATATAGGAAGATGTTCTATTGAGGACTCCCTCAAAGATCTCCTCCGTGAGGACCACCTCTTTTTTAATTTTCCGGACCAAATTTTGACGATCCGAACCGCTCAATGTGTTTAAAACATGTTTTCCATGGCCAATGCGAGGAATCACAAAAAAAAAATACCCGAAAGGGCTTCATCCGAGCGGTTTTTCATAATAACCGTACATATATAATTTATCGAAAAATGATCGATTGAAGCCCTTCCGAGTATTTTTTTTGGACGAATCCTCGCGGTGACCCTTAAAATCACATTTTAAACACATTGAGCGGTTCGGATCATCAAGATTTGATCCCAATCTATGAGGTCCGCAAATTACGAGTTTGAGGGAGTCCTTAGTAGAACGGGATCCTATATATATATATATATATATATGCACAATGACAACCAACAAAACAGAGCAGCCAGTTTCTCTCTCTTCCCCCTTCCCCCATACCCACATTCCCAGTTTCTCCATCTTCCCCCTTCCCCCATACCCACATTTCCAGTTTCTCTCTCTTCCCCCTTCCCCCATACCCACATTCCCAGTTTCTCCATCTTCCCCCTTCCCCCATACCCACATTCCTTCCCCCATACCCACATTTCCAGTTTCTCTCTCTTCCCCCCTTCCCCCATACTCACATTCCCAGCCTAACCATGTCATCCTCATCTTCTTCCTCTTCAAGCACCCACCATGAATACCCTACTTGCTATTGTGGATTGCCAGCCCCAATTAGAAAGTCAAACACATAACCACAATCCAAATGCCTTCTGTGCCTTCCATCAAGTGCCCGATCATACTACGACGATTGTCAACGCCTCCGTCACAAGATCCAGGATCTCATTGACAATAAAACCATCTCTCTTTTGCCATTAGAATCCAACACCATATCAAACCCCACGCCACAACAAAAACAAAATCTCAGCATCAATGAGAACAACCTTATCTCCACTGAAAATGTCCCTTCGAGCTCCACCAGCAATGATCCCAACCAAACTGAACCAGTCAACGAAGTCACAACCCAAATCAATCGCCCTCAAAGCCAACGAAAAAAATTTCCCCAACTTTCTGCGCCTTTGCCCTCGGTCTATAAAGAGCTTCTCATGACTGGTATCCTCAAACCACTTCAACCAACCCCACCTCCACAAAGTCCTCCACCTTCCTACAACCCAAATACCTTCTGCATCTACCACCAAACACCCGGTCACCCTATCGAGAGATGCCAACGCCTTCGTCACGAAATACAAGATCTCATTGACAACGGATCGATTCCTGCTCCACTGGTGAAGCCTAACACCTCGTCGAACCAATGAACCATCGATGGTCATGCAGTATTTCAATCTTCCACAAGTCTTGGAAGTTTTCAAGTGTCGAGTCAAGTTTTCACTTCTGATTGAGTCAGTTTGTATTTCGAGTCTGTATATGTTTTTGCTTTCCTCGTCTATGTGTTTTCATCTTCTAGTCTGTAGTGTCTTGTTGTTGTCAAAAAAGAAAAAGACAAAAAATAAAGTCAACTTTGTAGCCCCGAACTACGCACGACCTGATTCCTTACAAAGGGATACGTAGGCAACCCTTAGTGGTTCGGTCGCAACCATAAAAAATAAATGTCATACTGTTGTGTTGAAATTGTCAATCATAAACTTGAGTTTTTGCAATAATCCCTCAACTTGGAATTGTTTTCCACCATCATTCGAGAAACATGATAATCACTTCGAAACACGAGAAGAATTTTGGTTGAACCCTTGCCCCGCACAAAGAGGATTTCCAGTGGACCATTCCCCGATGTCATCAAGAAGCAATGCTTTGACACAAGAAAAGCCTGCTTGGCCGAAAACCCGCAAGGGCGGCCTAGGCAAAAGTTAAGGCAAAAAGCTCGCTAGATCGAACTTCAAAATGAGATCTAGGCAAAAGTTAGAGCAAGCATGAGTTCTCCCCATCAAGTTGCACAATTCAAAATGAAGAAAGGCATTATTTGCTTTTATTCCCCACATAAAGATCCATTGCAAGCCCATTTGAGCCTAAATCAATTTCTTTAAAAAAATAACCCAGCTAGGTAGCTATCCCCCACACTGGGGTGAAACAAGAAATATGAAAGTGTCAAACACATGACAGCCAGCAGAATGAAAGTGCCAAAGATATAAGCGTGTGAAGATTCAAAGTATCACAAGAATGAAAGCGCCAAACTTATAGGCATGTCAAATACATGAGTGCAACAAGATGAAGAGCAGTGAAGAAATTTAAAACGGAAAAATCAAATGGAAAAAAGTGCTCATGACAAGCAACATGAGGCAATAGAAAGCGCCCATAAAAAATAAAAGGGACACAAATGAAGTCTGAGATAGCTGTCAGCTCTAACAACCCCGAGGAAAAATGAGATTTTTTAGCCTATTATCCTTCCTTTGTTAAGCCCATAACCTTGGCCCCGTCATAACCTAGATAAAAGTCATTTCAGATTGGAAAGTGCAACTTGATAGTAAGAATTCAAGTCAAAAGGGAACAGTCTAATCTCCCTTGAAAATCAAAAGTCAAAGCATTGTGCAAACGCTGGCGTCATGCAAAGTAAAAATCCAAACTGGGGCATATCAACGGATCTTCATCAGCAGCCCTCTAAACATGGGCATTTTGAAGAAAAATCAATGAGGCATCATCAGCAATCTGGGGCATGGATTCATGATAAGAAATCTTGTGTTTTGATAAAATAGTAGATTTGAATGAACATCACTTGATGGAGTGAAACAACAATCACAAAATAAAAATTCAATTTTATCATGACAATTTTGACATTAATAGTGAGGCATGTTTGCCATCTTTCAGAACTTCGAGTCAACGTAGTCTTCCATATCTTTCGAGTCAACACATTCTTGCTCCTATCCGCCAGGTCAACATGGTCATCAATCAAATTCCTCAAGCCTTGTCTGTCAAAGTCCGCCCTTCTTGTCCAAAAGGCCAATCAAATTCCTTGGCCTTATCAATCTTATCGAAGTCCATCCCCTTGTCAAAAAGGCCACTCAAATTCCTTGGCATTGTCAGTCTTATCGATGTCCACCCTCTTGTCAAAAGGCCGATCAAATTCCTTAGTCTTGTAAAAATCCACCTTTTTGGTTAACCATGTCGCTTTAGTCTTGTCTATCCTTGACTCGTGGAAACGATTTCAATGCATCAAAGAACTCGTGTTTGGGTACATGGTCAATTGGTCGCCAAAACCATCAGCAGAGGCGAGAAAGAAAATCAGAATTGAGGTTCATCATCTGTGAAGGCACGTCAACCCAAAATTGGGGCATGTCAGCTTAATGTCATTTCTGGGGGAAGAATACACCCAAATCCAGGATTGGGGCATAGGAGCCTGAAAGTCTAAAACCAATCCAAAACCCAAGTCTTGTCAACCTCAAACCCAAAACCTTGGCCAAAAGGGAAAGACAGTAAAGCAAAAGAGCCACCCCATTGAGCCTCCTACTTTTTAAAGAAGGAATGTTATCGTTGTTGTCGTCAAGTGTCGATGCACGAGTCACATGCAATCGTCCTGAGGGACAAACTTTTTAAATCAATCATCCTAAGGGACAACTTTTAAATCGTCCTGAGGGACAAACTTTTAAATCAATCGTCCTAAGGGACAACTTTTAAATCAATCGTCCTGAGGGACAAACTTTTAAATTAATCATCCTGCGGGACAGCTTTTCAATCAAACCGTCCTATGGGACAATATTTCAATTAGTTTTGAGTTAGATCTCTCACCCCGTTGTCTAGAGGGTAGATTAGTTACTGTTGATTTAAGTTCCCTCGCCATGTTGGCCAGGGGATAGATTTTTTGATGTTGCTTGGAGATAGATTTCTCACCTGTTGTAGCCGCCCAGTTGGCGCACCCCAATCATAGGCGCCTAGCTGGCGCACCCCAATCATTTTAGCCACCTAGCTGGTGCATCAATCATATCAAGTTAGTGCTTTTAATCAATGGTTCTAAGTATTTCTTGTTGATGAACCGTCGTGTCGCTAAGTCCATCACATAAATGTGTTTGGTTCAGTAGCGTATTGATTGCCTCTTTGCTCAGTAAGCAATCACATTTATTCGATTGTCTCGTTGCTTAGTAGACAATCATCTTATCATTGGCCATCTTGTTGCTCAAGTGATAACCACCGTCAGATTTAGCCTCTTCATTGCTCAGAGGGTAGCTCCATTTAATCATGTCACGGTATGAGTTGTTTTAGCCACCTAGCTGGTGCATACGTTTGAAGGAGTAGTTGGTTGTATTTAATTGATTGTTTGTTCAACGTTTCAACCTGGGAAGGCTCGTCGACTCGCGTGATGATGTTTCGTTTGTTTGGCGTTTCACGACCCGGGAAGGCTCGTAGATTCGCATAATTTGATTGTTTGGCATTTCACGACCCGGGAAGGCTCGTTGATTTGCATGATTCGTTTGTTTGGCGTTTCACGACCCGGGAAGGCTCGTTGATTTGCATGATTTGATTGTTTGGCATTTCACGACCCGGGAAGGCTCGTTGATTTGCATAATTCATTTGTTTGGCGTTTCACGACCCAGGAGGGCTCGTTGATTCGCATAATTGCGTTTGTGTTGTTTGACGTTTCACGACCCTAGAAGGCTCGTTGATTCGCATAATTTGATTGTTTGGCGTTTCACGACCCGGGAAGGCTCGTCGATTCGCATGATTTAGTTTGTTTCACGGGCTAGGAAAACCCGTTGAACTTATTTGCATACGCCCCAAAGAACTACGCCGGTCTGATCCCTACAATGGGGTACGTAGGAAATCTGAATGGCACGACCGTGATTTTAATGTTTTCCTTTGCAGCTTGAGAAAAGGCTCAGGGAACGAATCGGGATGTCTCTGTCTTAGATGTAACTCGTATCAAACAATGATACGGAGTTCCATCCAAGAGGGGCAACTGTAGACCCCCCGATTTTGACCCGAGAAACTTATCAAGCATCCCCAAGGATGAAAATGCCAGATAAAAGCACGAGAGGCTTGATTGTGAACTTGGAAACCCCTCCTAAACCTCTGCAAAATAAACCCAAGCCTACAACACCTTCTAGTACATTCAAAACCCTCTTTTTTATATATAATATGTCCCAATCCGTTTTGAAATGAGAGAGATATGTCCGTTTTACCGAAACAACTTGTTTTTCTAACCTTCTGAGGGTAAAATGGTCACATATTTTGATGTACAAATCATATTGGGTTCAAACCAATTGGTTTAGAAAATAGACTTGACAAGCTTTCCAACACTTTAAACCATGCATAAAACGGAGTTTGGTAGCACCCGGAATGGTCCCGCGAAGTTTGGAATTTTGTGCAGTCTCTTAATCCAGGAGCCTGGATTCCCCAATTCTAGGCGCCCAGTATCACTTCCAGTGGGCAATTTGCAGCTGATTTTTGATGAAACTATGGGCTCCCCCTACATTGTCCCACGTTTTCTTCATTCTAAACTCCCTCCAACAGACTGTGCCTCCACATTTTTTAGTTCAAAATCTATTTTCCCTCTAAAATCTACCCCAAAACTCTCTCATTCTCTCCTTATAAATACACCCCCTTTTCCTCCATTTTAAGGAGGATCAATTCTCCTCTTCTCCCTTACTGTTATTCTGCCAAATTTACTCCAGAAATTCCAGCTTCAACCATCTCCTCTCAATTCCTTTCACTTTCAACTTCAAAACCCACTCTCTTACCACATTAACCCAACATCCATTCACTTCCATCAATCAAACTCCACCAAAGCACTCATAATCTGCCCCTAATAACTCCGTAAACTCAAGTCCAGTAGCAATACATCCCTAAAACCCACTCCAAAAACCATCCAAAAGCTCATCAAATCAAGTTTAAAGGTAGTTTTTCTACCAAATGTGCTCAAAAGGGCCCTGAGGGGACACCACCCAGTCCTTACTAGTCTTTCATACTGGTAAAGAGCTTGGGAAGGTCTTGAATATCACAAAAAGGGGGAACCTTCATTTGCACCTGTAGTGAATACAGGCGCCTGCATTCATTGAATCCAGGCGCCTGGATTCCATTCCCCCAACTGAATTTCTTTTTTTCTCTCCTCACTTTCTTTAATCATTTGAAGCATTACATGATCACCAGTGCATGTTGTCTTCATTTCTTGAACTTGATGGTCATCTTAGAATATGATTCATGGTGCATTAGAAAGCAAATTGATGTTCAAAAGGGAAAGTTTTGCATTTAGATTAGATAATGCATTGCGCATCCCAAGCAAGGTCAGAAGTATTACAGTTAATGGGGAGCTTGATTTGAAGCCATTCATGCATATCACATAGCTTTTCAAGGCATTTTTCATGAATAAATCTCTCTTATACCCTCTTCTCCTTCTTTTTAGCCTTAAACTCAATTAGGAACTCATCAAATGCATAAAAGAGCATGGTACATGTCCAAGATCAGTTAGATACTCTTTGTTCCATCTACAAAGCATTCTAAAATCATGGTGTCCTAGGTTCACATCATTTCATGAGATGATTTTGAGGTCCATTTAGTCCACAGAGTCATTAAACATCATTCTGAGCATGTGTGGATAAGTTATGAAGATTACATTTGTTGCTTGCTTTGAGACCTGGATAGGAGAGACTTCTGTCTGGTCAGCATTCCAGGCGCCTGCATGGATATACTCCAGGCGCCCATAGTGCTTCCAGGCGCCTGGATTCCCCTCTTCCAGGCGCCCATCTCTGATCTAGGCGCCTGGACCAGCTTGATTCAGGTGTCCAGAATACAATCCAGGTGCAAGTCATGCATTGTTCATAGATCCATTTGAGGGGATTTCCAGCACTGATTGAACATATTTAGAGTTATTGAGTGCATTATATGCTGGTATTTCCTTATAAGTGGCGTGTTTTCATTCATAACACCATGCATATGTATCCACATGTATCATTTTTACTTATCAAATGCATTTATGTGCTCTCGCATGAACTTGTTATTAAAGTCCATTTAAATAATGTTTCCAAAATCCTTTAAACATTTAGTAGAGACCGGTGGTCACATCGGGCGTGAGGGGTGCTTTAAATTCCTTCCCCTCGCATAACCTAGCTCCCGGACCCGAGAAATCTCATGTTAAAAGACCAGTAAAATAGTTTCTATTCCAAGGGCAAAAGAGTCATTTCTCAATTGGTTTATCGGGTATGGTCCTCAAACCCGGGTGGCGACTCCCATTCAATCAATCAAACCGTTCTATCGAAATCATTTTCCAAACATCAATTTCGTGGACAATCCTGCGGGGTGTTCACAGGAAGGTCCTGACAAAATGGGGCCTGCCTATCAGTAGCCCGCCTAAAAACTTGTGTAGTAATGATCCCATCAAATAAGTAAAACCATTTACAAGGCCGACACTAATATTATGGAGGCCTAACACGAATTTTAAAAATAGTGCCTTGATTTTTCTTTTCTTTTTTTAAATTCAATAAGGTGGACACTATAAGGAAAAAAAATTAAGGGTAAATTTCAGATACCTCACCTGAGATTTTTGAAAAATAGAAAGACCTCCCCTATACTTTCTAAAATTTCACTGCGCCTTCTTACTTTTCAAACTAATTGTAAGATTCCCCCCTGCCTTACTTTAAGGCTAAAGATATTAACTTTTTGAGTAAATGATTGTAGTACCCTTAGTATATGTATTCTACATCCTTAAAAAAATATTGTTTTATTTTTAAAAAAAAATTAGTGTTTAAAAAGTTGTTCAAAAAAAAATAACTATTTTTCATTTCTTTTATAAAACATTTTTTAAACATAAAGTATCTAACAGAATTATTTTTTAAAAAAAAACATTTTTGTAAAATTTTTCTGTTGAAAATAGATTTTGAAGGGAAAAAAATTTTTTTTTAAAACAGTTATTCAAAATTCAAAAGCTCTGAAAACATTTTTTTGGATAAAAAACTAAAGTTTTGAAGATAATGGTTTTCAAAAACTTTATTATTTTCAAAAAAATTTTCCCAAAACTTTGTTTAAAAAAAAAAAAACCAAATTTTTTGCTGTGGAAAATATTTGTTTAAAGATTGTTTTTAAAATGAAAAACAGTTTAATTTTTTTTTGAAAAACTTTTTTACTCTATTATATATATATAGGCTTAGCTTCTAAAACGGGATCCGGGAATCCGGACCTCCATGATCCGAGCATTTTTTTGACGATCCGAGTCGTCTAATGTGTTCAAAAGGTACGCGGGAAATCTTCAAAAAAAAAATTACCGGGAAGGGCTTGATCCAAGCAGTTTTCGCAAACTGCTTGGATCAAGCCCTTCCCGGTATTTTTTTTTTTGATGATTTCCCGCATGGATCTTGGAAAACACCTTTTGAACACATTGGACGGCTCGGATTTTCCAAAAACAATTTGCAAAACAAAAAAAACACCCAAAAGCCTCTAATCCGGGATCCCGGATTAGAAGCACTGGCTAAAACTTCTAGTCCAAACCTCCCGAAAATAAGAAAAAAATGATTTTTTTTGTGTTGCAAATTATTTTTGAAAAATCCGAGCCGTCCAATGTGTTCAAAAGGTGTTTTCAAGGGTCTCGCGGAAAATCTTTAAAAACAAATAGCGGGAAGGGCTTGATCCAAGCAGTTTTCGCAAAAACTGTAAATATAAAGTTTTTGCGAAAACTGCTTGGATCAAGTCCTTCCCGGTATTTGTTTTTGAAGATTACCCGCTTGGACCCATGAAAACACCTTCTGAACACATTGGACGGATCGGATCGTCAAAAAAATGTTTGGATCATGGAGGTCCGGAAACGGGAAGTCCAGATTAAGAGCTAACCCTATATATATATATAGTAATCAAGAAGTTTCCTATGATGGCTCCCTCACAAAAAAAAGTGCGGGAAAATAGTTGTTAGCCGTTGGATCGCGTGAAGGGCATAGGATCCAACGACCCACAACTGTTTTCCTGCACTTTTTTTGTGAGGGAGCCCTCACAGGATATGTTATATATATATATATATATATATAGTCATTTCACACAAGTAGTTAACACTGTTAGCCTTAAAGTAACGTTAGGGTGGTGTCACGACCCTAACCTGCCCCTAGAGGTCTCAGTGACAACAGAGCACCAGCTAACAATGCCCCAACCTGTCGCAAAATTACATATATAAAGGATTATAATCCCTCAATTACACCTTGGAGCAATGCATATGGGTAACATGTAATAAGCATTTCCAAATGTTACAAGTACTCCAAAAGTAGTTTGGACACCAACCGACATACACCTAAGTCCTGGTATAAGCCTTGAGTCCACACAAAAAGAAACACATCACCCTATACTTCAAACACTGAAAGGTGGAGCATTTTCTTAAGCCGAAACTTGTATGAATGATCAATACATTATTTACATGCTTTCCATGGATATTATCAAAAGACATTTCAAGGAAATAAACAATAGTTTTTCATATTCAAAAGAGAACTCATAGAATTAGAAAACACGTGTTTCAGATTAACTGTATCCTTTTCATATTTCCCAAGGAACTTCGTAGTATGTAGAAACATATGATTTATAATGCACATCCCACTATTCATATCATTTCATAGCATTGAGTGTCCATGGTGTGGATAAACTTAGACATCTTTACATTACCCCATACAATATCATGTTCATATCTTGCTAACCTTTTAGCGTTGTCCCCTAGCAAGCTGGGACGTTAGGGATGCCATTAAATGATACAAAACATGTCCACCTTTCATTTGATATCCATGGAGTCCATATCAATCAGCAAAACATTTGAATAAAACATAGCTTTCACATTTGAGGAGCGAAACACATTTAAAACCATGTAACTTAGGTATTAGTCACTCACATCGGTCAACATGATCAACTGAACCTTGTGAAACAAATTAACAATGAAAATATGATTAAACAATGCTAAATGAGTGCAAACATGCCTAACATGAAGTCCTAGAAGTGTGTGAGGTCAATGGTGCAAGTTGTAAATTTTTTTCAAAATTGGCCTTGGATACTGGTATCAACAAAAAAAACCCCTACCGGTATCTAGACTCATTGATGGCTGGATACTAGTATCAACAAAACCTCTATATCGGTATCTACTGAAAATTCAGCAAAAACACATATTCGAATCCCTTCGATTTCTATTCCCCAAACTCCACCAAAATCACCTAAAATCAACTCTAAAACTTAGAAAACTCGTGCCTAAACATGTGTATAATGTAAACTACTCCATATACCAGGAATCCATGGCTCAAAACAAAATAAAAACACCCAAAATCCATGGCTCAAAACAACATAAATGATTTTTGTCGTAGTTGTTTATGTTTTTATCCAAAAATCATTGATCTAGCAATCATGGTTAAAAATTTTAAGGGAGCTGCTACGCTGGCCCAATTCACTAAGGGAAGTGAAATAAAAGTTTTACCATGATCTTTAAATATACCCCAGCGATTATGGTTAAAATCGAACTAACAATCATGGTTAAAAACGAACCAGCAGTCAATATACCCTAAAGATTATGGTTAAAATTGAACCAACAATCATGGTTAAAATCGATCCAGTAGTCTTAGTATATTTTCCCAGGAATCATGGTCAAAATCAGCCTGATAGCATTTATGATTTTTGCCAAAGGTTACAAATGGTAAACCAGACGCTAAGAGGATGAAAACATAACTCCAAATAGTGAGTAGGATGAAAACATATGTTGTGCCTAAAAACAGGATGATTATTTAATTACCCCTCCTATGTTATAAGTAAAATAAGTATACTACATGTAAGATAATATATGAAATCTGAAGAGTTGAAAATACTGTAGACAGTCTGGATGAAAACATAACTCCAAATAGTGAGCGAGATGAAAACATACGTTGTGCCTAAAAACAGGATAATTATTTAATACCCCTCTTATATTATAAGTAAAATAAGTATACTACATGTAAGATAATATATGAAATCTAAACAGTTGAAAATACTGTAGACAGTCTAGACAGTGCACTACAACCCTTTAGGACACTCCCGCCATAGGATCCCGGGCAGGGACGGAACTAGGATTTTACTTTTGTGGTGGCGAAAATATGTACTTAAAAAATAAAAAGACAAATTCCATTATGAGGATGAAAGATTAAAAAAATCTAGTGGTGGCGAGTCTATATAATTCAGGGATACAAATTTATTTTCTATATAATAGTGCATATTTCGAAAACCTTGTGGTGGTGGCCGCCACCACTTGTCCCCCCTTGGCTCCATCCTTGATCCCGGGTCCAAAAGATAGTTAAATAATTTTTTTTGTTTTTTTTTATATTTATAAATCGGAAGATTAAGAGCATTAAATTATGAGTAGAGAAGACTACCGCCGTTTGGACCATTTTAGGCAGCTGGCCAACGATTTTACCACAAAGCCACGGGTCACAGTCACTGTATATATCCATTAATAAAATGTTTAAAATGTAATTCTTTGACCTTCTTCACCCCTTACACTTCCCTATCACAGACCAAATTAGGATAAGAAGGAAAAAACAAAACAAAACTTACCCGTACGTGCGTTTCGATTGTTAATGATCGCTGATATTCCCTTTGGGCGAGTGTTCATATTTGTCATTTGCCAACCCCGAAACAAAAATTATTTTGTCATTTGCCAACCCCGAAACAAAAATTATTCTCCTGTCCCCTTTTCTAGCACAATGCCTATGATTGTTTCTTAATGAGTCATCCGATTCTTGGATGAAGCGGCGCAGATTTCAAACAAAAAGAGAAAAATTGTTCGTGACAACAATTTGTTTTCAATCCAAACCGTTAAAAACACTTGTGGACGGCTGTAATTGCGCGCAACAGCTATTGTGCAGAGGATGCACATCAGCAACCCTGCATCCCATGCAGTGGGTTTCGATCAGAGAATTTTGTATTGTTTGTTGCAATGTACATGCATGTGGTAAAAAAAAATAATGACAAGATTGAATAATGAATTTCTGAAAAACAAATGATTTTTGCACTCCTTTCTTGACCTTATTCACGTGAAATTACAAAGAATCTTTCATGTGTAAAAAATGAATTACGGAATGAGGGTAGTTTGGTAATTTCACGTAAATAAGGAAAAAAAAAATGATAAATGTGAAGTGGAATTAGAAGCCATTTTCCAAAATCTAACGTAATATATAATAGAAGGGCCGACCTTGATATTTTGGAGGCATAAGGGCATCTCTAATCCAAAACCCTCTAAAACTCTATTCTGGAGGATCAATATAATTTTTCATTGAAAAAAGTGGTTATAGAGAGTTACACTATTCATCCTAACTCCAACCTTATTCCTCTATCTCTTCAAAATTCTTCTCCATTTCCATCTAACACTCAATCCTCCCAAATGAAGGAAAACATGGAGGATGGGTAAGAGTTCAATTTTCCTCCAAAATGGAGGGATGGAGGAAAATATGGAGATATGGAGGATGTGTAGGAGATACCCTAAAGAAAATTTCACAGTAGGGGCCCCTGTTTTCCAATTTTCTGAGGAGGGCCAATTTTCTGTTCGGGCATATCTACTGTTGAGGTTATATATTAGTAGGTAATAAAACAAGATGGGGCCCTTATTTTCACACTTTTTTAGGGGGCATAAGGTGGCCGCCTCATAAGCTTTACCCTAGGGCTGGCTCTACGTAGTAGTATGTTGTTGTTAGCTCTACGTACGTAGTATATATGTTGATAGCCCCTATGGCCCGTTTTTGTAGGGTGGATAAGGTTTTGTACAAGGATGGACAAGATGTGGATATAATATATAGGTATTACTAAAAAAAAGGAGGATTAGTTAAGAATGAATTTGGTAGTTTATATGAGTGGATAAGAGTGGGTAGATAAAGAATCACTTGAGAAATTACTTAGTTGCCGATATGTAATCCGCGGTGTAATGAGAATAGAAAAAGGAATTGAATAGTTTAGATTCCAAGAGTGAATCAAACACCGGATAAAGACCTTTCCTTCTTAGCTTATCCCTTATCCACCCTCATATCCCCAAACAAACAGCCCCGTACTTATGGATATAGGACTTTGTATATATAAGAGAACAATTATGTCTGGCGAACATGGGGCAAACAATCAAAATTAGTTATAAAATCAATATTAGGGTTAAAACACAAAGACTAATGGGTTCCAGGAAACAGCTGGGAGCAGCTTTGCTAAGTGCTGTTATTTATGCCGCAATTAGGGGAGACAAAGCTTGATTAACTCGTGATTAATGTTCTTTCATATACTGTGCTATAGGAGAAGACCATTTTGGGGTCTAATTTGTATGACCAATCTACTCTTTGGTCGGGGTATGAACAATGGGATTGGTTTAAAGTGGTGTGCAAACTACAGTAATGTTCTCCATTCCACTCAACCAGATCCTTTGGGAAGAACGTAGAGGAAAAATTCTTCAATGCCAAGCGGGTACCACGTGGTGCCCGCTCGCGCACATCCAGCTGTCCAAACGGACGGCTCGGATTAAAAGTACCGGATGGATTTTTAAAAAATGAAGAAAGAAAAGGAAAATTGTGTTGTAATCGGGACCGTCCGTTGCATTTTTGGACGGTCAGATGTACGCGAGCGGGTACCTTATCAGCCATACTAGCTCGGCACTGAAAAATTCCTCAATGTACAGGCTAGTGGCGAATCCAGAATTTCACTATGAGGGTCCAGTCTAAGTTACAATGGTATCTCAGACACTCAATTGTTAAAGGGAAAAAAGCATGTTGGATGAGGGTGCCATACATCTCTAATTTTTATTACCATTCTCTTTCACAAGACATGTAGGATGATAAGATTCCTCCTACTTTTACCAACTAGTCAAAAAGACATGTAGGATGATATTGGTACTCCCCATTTTAATATTGGCACTCCCTTTTTTTATTTTTATTGGGTGAAGTTACTAAACAACCCTTGTATTTTGAAAGCAAGAGAAAAATGTAATTATAAAGTACAAGTGTGATTTAGTAACTTCACCTAAGGGAAATAAAATGGGGAGTGCCAATATCAAAATGGGGTGTGCCAATATCAATTTCCATATATTGAAACTTTAAGACAATAAAAAAATGCAACTAAAAATAGTAAAACAAGAAAAAAACTTATAAACCCTGTAAAATTGTGGCAATTGACTAACCTAGCTAACAATTCTTGAATTGGCTCTTTTTCTTTCCCAATTATAACACCCAACCGTACATTAATCCAGATAAATGGAAAGGGGGTGCCAATTCAACAGTTGACAAATGGAAATGGGTTAAGTAGAAGTTGGGGATGCCATGGCACAATCCCCATTGCTTGCAGTTCCGCCACTGATAAGGCTACTTTTAGAAGCAAAAATGATATTGGACCCAAATAAAAATGCATGAACCAATTTGGGGACCCATAACTATGTGTTTGACCAAGGGAGGGGATGGTAGCTGGCAATGAACATAATTTTCTCCTATGTTTAAGTACACGTCGCGTGTAGTGGGCCGAAATACAATCCCCCAAGGGCCCATGGATGGCATAGTCCAAAGGCCCAAGTGGCCCCGGTACCAAACTTGAAGAGAACTGGGTTGGTAACCAAGCCCAATAAGATCTAACCGAGACAGTTTGGATCGGTATGAACCTGCATCTCGACCGAGAAAGACATAGATCCGGACGAGTCATCCGAGCCGGGCGAGACCCGAAGTGACTCACGAGGAATCCGAGAAACTGTTTATAACTGACATCACAGATGACACCATCTGAGGCAGTTACTCCTTGTGCCAAGCTCGTGTGAACCATGCTACAGCTGCCCCTATGACGGCAGCCAAGCCGTTATGACACGTGTCTGGCTATGATTCGAGACAATTGTATGCAATAATAACAAATTTGGCTCGTGACGTGTAGTGACATCATCCGAGCCAAATGACTGATCTGCCCCTGCACTTGGAGCTCAAGTCAAGAAGAGCCTATCTAAAAGAAGAGGAGGAACCCTAGAATGTATACAATTGACTCTTTCTTAACTCACACCACTATTCTTTGGTACTACTCTTCTCCAATTCCTTACTAGACCATCGGAGCGTCTTCCCTGGCCAACTTCCGCCAAGTTGGGTGCTAACGACGGGTGCTACGTGTGGAGGTGCACCTGAGGGATCTACATTCGTCACCTATGGTACAGTGGAAAAGAATCAACTCAGAAGGGTCATCTAAATTCTGGACACCACATCGCGCATATAATTTTGAGATTCTACTATACGGATTCAAATGATAGTTATACTCAGCCTAAAACTCTCTTTTCTCGCTTATAGGTCGAAAAAGTTCACAGCTTTGAGAAGCTATAACAATGACACATAAGATTCTAGCAACTAATAGAGAAACTCTGACTTCCAATACAATTGAATAGAGACACAACTAACAAATAAGAAGAGTTTTTTTTTTTATCATATAAATAGAGTACATGGTACCTACCACTAGATTACTACTCTAGTCTCTGTTGTTGGTCCCTGTTTGTTTTGAATCCACGACTTGTTACAAATTTGGGACGTTAAAGGTCAACAGTCAGGTGATCCAATTTTCTTGATTAGGAATATGGTAAAGCCGGTTTTGATGAACATTTAACCTAAATTGTAAGAAATTTAAACAAATACTACTAAAAATGTGCTTTTCTTTGATAGCAAGTCAAACCCAACGCTCATGTTCGATCAAATAAACGGCCAAAGTGTGTCAGAAAGTGTTTTATTTCTAAATCCAATTAAATCCAACACTCCTATTCGATCAAAGAAAATTGTTTTATTTTCGTACACAAAGGGGAGATTGAGATTGAGAGATACAAGACCAGAGTAGTTCAACGCTAGACAAATGCGACGTTAAAAATGAAGATCTAATGGGGCCACTGAACTGACCATAAAATAATGGGCCAATGGAAACTTTCGAGAAAATTTTGCGAAAATGACCCAAATGAACAGCCCCTAAATGAGCTTGACTCATGTTCAAATAATTTTATGGCTAAAAGAAAGTGTGGTGGATATACTTAATTAGTATGCTTTTAGGAACGAGACTGACCGAGGTTAATCAACTTGAGTTCGGCTCATTTATTGAAAGAACAGAGCGGTCATAGGCCAAAGCTCGAGAGGCGGCCCCCTTAGGCCCCTCGAAAAATTGTAAAACTAGGGCAAAAAAGGGACCCTGCATGTAAGTTCAAAAGGAAAAAAAAAAGGGCCCTTCTAAAAAATTCGTCTCATGTGTCCTAAAAATGTCAAGGTTGGCCTTGCGATTAAGTCTAAAAAGCTGGCACGTTCTCATTTATTTAATTAATTGAGCTTGAACGAGACCTCACATAGCCAAGCCTCAAATAGCTTGTGATGGCTGATTTTATTTGTAGGCCAAGACTCAGTGACTCACTTATTATGTATCATGCATGTATGAACATATTAACTGGAGGGAATGGTTTTTCTACTACTCCATTACTATTATGTCTGTCTAATTACTAAAACGTTAATGTTGATCTTGTTGCAAAGTTGATCACCAATTATGAATGAACACCCAGTCAAAAAAATTAAATGAATACCCATCCAAAAAATTAGCCCCCACAATGAAATTAAATGAACACCCAATCAGAAAATTAGCCCACATATCAATCCTTTTGAAGAACCCAATAAAGCCCATTACAACCCAATAGCCCATAACAAAAATAAAATAAATCAAGAGATAAAAATAAAATAAAATTGGTGGAGTTGCTACTTTGTATGGCTTTGAGCAACCGAATACGTACGGAGTTGCTATTTTGTATGGCTTGCTCGATTCCTAGGAATATATACTTCTTTGGCTTTTGATAGGAAAAAGTTGACCCGTCTTGCGAAACTCTACCCATATGACTTTCCTGAGGTGGACATAATGACATTGGACATTTAACTTCAAAATTTTATCATAGATGTGAGATCTTATAAAAAAAATTCAGTACCCAAAGGGATAGAACTTGTTGCAAAGTTTGCTGAAGACAGATATGTTATATAGATTGGTGTATTTACTTGTGACATAATGTTGACTCCCCCTGTCACAAATGCAACTGTTGAAAGAAGTTTTTCAACAATAATGAACATAAAGAGCAATCAGGCAATCGAATGGGAGATCAATGGATGAATTATTGCTTGGTAACTTATATTGAGAACGATGTATTTGATACCATTGATGATGAGGATATTATGCAACGATTTTAAAATATGAATTGTGCAACGATTTTAAAATATGAAAACTCGTCCAGAGCAATTGTAATATCTACCCGTACTTTTCTGTGATATTAATAGATTTTCTTGTCGGGTAAGTCTACAATACACACCTCTTAAAGGTGTATACCACATGCACTTAATGTGTGGTCCAAATTTTGCCACTTCATAAATATTCATAACATTTTGGCGCGTCTTGTAACTTTTATACTAAAAGCTCATAACTTTAAAGCAATTTGATTCATTTCACTAAGAATCATAACACTTGCTTCTTGTAACTTTTAACAATAAAATTCATAACATTTTCATTAAATTAAAATCATAACATATTGTTGAGTATCATAACTTTTATACGAAAAATTCGTAACATTTTGAAGGTGCATATGATACACACCCAAATAGGGGTTTGTATTGTAATCTTTCCCCTTTTTGTTTAATATTACTAGAGTAAGTATTTATGAGCATCCTTCCAAAAATTCCTCGAGTTGTCACTATGTTCTAGCGGTTTTTTTTACCACATTTGAGGTAGGCTCTATTACCCAAATGTGTGGCTCCTACACCAATGTGTGATGATGCAGTGCTTTATTGCCCAAATGTGTGATGGTAAAGTGGTATAGTCAGATGGTTGATGGTTGACACAATATATTCTCATGCAATTATTTGGGGTTCAAACCTCACTGACAATAACTAATAATTATATAATTTCCTCAAGTGACTACGTCTCTCTCTCTCTCTCTCTCTCTCTCTCTCTCTCTCTCTCTCTCTCTCTCTCTTGTGTATCAGCCGCCACTACTAGGGTTTTCCGCCTGGGCGGGGAGCGGCACCTCCTCCCCCCGGGCTCCTCCCTCCCTCTCCCTCTCCCTCCATCCATCTCCATCCCTCACCTTCCCTCCTCTCATCCTTTGTTTCCCCAGCTCCAGTGGTTTCTTCCCACTTCCCCTGCTCATGGTTTTTGACAGTGGTCGCGGTGTTGGTTGCGGCTTCTTAGCCTAACGGCTTGTCGATCCAGCGACCTACCATGCCGGTTTCCATGTTGGTGGATCTCAGTTTTTAGCCTAACGGCTACTGGTCTGTGTCGCAAAGGGGGTGGAGATTCGTGACCCGAAGATGGCAATGGTGGCAATGCTCTTGGGCGGTTGTGGCTAGGTCGTCGTGAGGCTACGGTGGTGGCAGTAGTTTAGCGATCTGTTGAGCTGTTGTTGGAAGCTTTACCGCGGTTCTGTGGTGCTGTGAAGTTGTTTGTTGTCCGTGTGCGTTGTTTGTGACGGCCGCGACAGATGGAGGCGAGACAGGCGTGGTATGGGGTGCTGACTGCTGATTGTTGAGGTTTAGGGTCTTTGTTTGCCTGGGCTGTATTTATTTATTTGGGCTTTGGGCCTTATTTGGTTTTTTGGAGTGGGTTAGGCCCTTTGGGTTTGGTCCAGCCACCTCTTATTAGCTTGTTCAACAGCAGCGCAGGGACGGCGATGAGATTGCCTTGCGCGTAATGCCTCGTCGTTGAGGGCGACCTTGGAATCGGTCTGAGGACTTAATTGGTTGATCGATCTTTTGTTTTTGTTGTTGTTTCGGCTTTTGAGTTATATCTATACTTTGAATTTCCGTTGGACCAAAAATAAATAATAATAATATAATAACGAATAATTTCGCCGAGCAAAAGAAGAAAAGAGATAAGAATTTTCCAGGTCCTTACATATAGGTATACGAAAAACCAAGGGTGATAAAGCTTTATTCTACATGAGATAGAACGCTCATAGATGGCATAAAAAGGCACGCTCATGTTGACATGATTGAAAGGGCGTTGCATCTAAATTTCCAATCACTCAATAGCATTTCCTAATTCTACTACACTAAGCATGACCTTCACAAAATAAATTTTGCCATAGACACCAATTTGTAAAAGGGATTTTGAGATTTTTGTCTAGCACTCAAATTGCCAACCTATCCACTCTCCTTTGTTCCTTTATTGTGCCGTAGCTTGTTTTGATATGTACATTTTAAATTTTTTTAAAGTCACTCAACAAGAATTCAAAAAGATAAATCAATTTAAAGCAAAATTAACAAGAGTTCTGAAGAGATTCAAATACAACAAAAATATTTATTTGAGCCAAACTGTAATCCATCTGAGATCCAAAAGTGACGAATTAATTATTATTGTGATCCACTACACACATCTGTGGAGGAATTTGAAAGCAATTTATAGTAGACAAATAATTGCCTAAGAAGAAAAATGGAATATGGAAAAGGAGGTCAAAGTCAAGATTATCAAGAAATCACATGACCACTTTCTTTTTTGTCATTCGAGCCGTCCAATGTGTTCAATGTCAAAAAAACAGGAGGTGCAAAGTAAAAAAAAAAATACTGGGAAGGGCTTGATACAAGCAGTTTTTCGCAAAACTGTTTTGCGAAAAAATACAGTTTTACGAAAAACTGCTTGGATCAAGCCCATCCCGGTATTTTTTTTTTGAAGATTTCCAGCGTGGACCCTTGAAAACACATTTTGAACACATTGGACGGGTCGGATTTCCCAAAAACAATTTTTAAAAGCATCAAAACACTAAAAAACCTCCCATCCGGGATCCTTGATTGGATCTGTGGCGTATATATATATATATATACGAAATCGTTCCCATCAGGTTTACCTGATGGGCTTCCCATCAAGGACTCCTATTTCCCGATCAAATTTTCACGATCCAAACTGTCCAATGTGTTTAAAAGGTGTTTTTAAGGGTCCCCGTGAGAAATCAGTGGAAAAAAAATACCAGGAAGGGCTTGATCCGATCAGTTTTCGATAAAAACTGTATATACGCATTTTTATCGAAAACTGATCGGATCAAACCCTTCCCGGTATTTTTTTTCACTGATTTTTCGCGTGGACCCTTAAAAACACCTTTTAAACACATTGGACGGTTTGGATTGTGAAAATTTGATCGGGAAATAGGAGAATTGGAGGGCTCCCTGATGGGAAGCCCATCAGGGAGTCCTGATTGGAAGCTCACTGTATATATATATTAAGCTTCTAGTCCGGACTCCGGGACTCCATGTTCCCGATATTTTTTTTTATGATCCGAACCGTCCAATGTGTTTAAAATGTGTTTTTAAGGGCCCTGGTGAGAAATCATCAAAAATAAATACCGGGAAGGGCTTGATCAAAACAGTTTTTCACAAAACTGTATATGTACAATTTTTCACAAAACTGTATATGTACAGTTTTTGTGAAAAACTGCTTGGATCAAGGTCTTCCCGGTATTTTTTTTTGATGATTTCTTGCGGAGACCCTTAAAAACGCGTTTTAAACTCATTGGACGGTTCGGATTTTACAAAAATAATTTTTAAAAATTCAAAACACCCAAAAACCTCCAGTCAGGGATCCCTGACTGGAAGCTTGTTGTATATATATATCAAGAGGTTGTTTGATAACTTCATTCAACACTTAAAATTGAATGTATTGAGTTATATTAAGTTGGGTATTATTTGATAAAACTGAAAACTAAAACTAAAAGTTGAAAAAGTAAATGTTGAATGCCGAATGCTAGTTTTTTAGGATGAAAGTTGTTTGGTAAACATATTAAGCACCTAATTAGAACAAATGATGAATTAATTTTAGTTCCATTAATTATAGTGATTCTTTTTTTTTTTTTACTAATGGTCACCATGTATTTGTGGTAGTGATGATTGGGGTGGCACGATAATGGAGTTGGGGAGTGATTATTGTGGTGATAGTGGTGATGTTGGTGGTGGTGGTATAGTGGTGGTAGAGTGGTGGAGGTTATGGTGGTGGTGGAGGCAACGGCACCAGAAGATTAGTGTTTATGGTAATGGTTGAGTGGTGATGATAGTGACAATAGCAATGGGAGTATTGATGGTTGTGGTGATAGTGACGGAGTAGTGGCGGTGGTATATATGGTAGCTTTGGTGATGGAGGTGGTGGTGGTAATGCCAATGATAGTGGCGGCTGTGTGGAGGATAGTGGTGGAGGAGAAAATGGTTGAATGCAAGCATTCATGAATCCAGTTAGAATTAAGTAGCTACTTAATTATTATTATCAACTGTTTATCCTACATTTTAAGAAGCACTTAATTTTTTGAACAATGTAACATGTGATTCTCAAACCTACTAAAACACTTACTACTTAATTTATTCAGTTTTAGTCACTATTTTATTTGTAATTAAAATTTCGACTTCATAATTCATTTTATTTTAATTTGAAATTCTCATGAAATTAGATCCTAACTAAATCCACAAGAATTGTCAAATCCATGAAACACATCAGAATTGTCAAAAGTTGCTAAATAATAGAGAAGAAAAAGAATAAATCTCATAATTATATTGATTGAATAAAAGTTGCTAAATAATAGAGATTACACAAACACTACTAAAACATAAAAGTATCCCGGAAATTAGAGAAACTTCCAAAATTCAAAACTAGAAAGAAAAACAAGATATTCCCAATTGGAATCAACTTAAATGGAATTATACGCTAAGAGTAATTTGTAATCTAATTATTTCCTAATATAGCAAAAATACTAAATTGAAAGACTAAATAAAGGAATTTGGCCGAAATCCACCATCAGTCACGACTTTAGGGAGGTGAGTCATGAGCGCCCCGCAATTTTGCTTCAACCCGCCAAGTTTGGGTTGATTCTGGCTCGTCAATAAGTTGCCGAATTTTGGCAATTTTCAATTAAAAACTGTTCAGAGCCCCGAGGCTTTTGATGGTCGAATTGATCGTGAAATTGGGTTGCCACTTGTTCTACATCATTTTCCCACTGTGAATTGTGATCTTCCTGATCATATATATTTTTAGCACCTCAATTATTAGGTCAATAAAGGAATGACAAAAGAGTAAGAAACCCACTGCCTAGATAGAGAAAATCCTCTGCCTGTTGATTGCCTTCCGTAGTACCGTTTGGTTTTCGATTGGGCCGTTCAGTTTCGAATTGGTGCCTTTGGGCCTCTTTTTCTGCCCGTCTCTATCGCCAATCGGCCATGCATGGCCCAGTCTGTCCGTTTGCTGTGCAGTTTTGTCCGATTGGTGCATCTGGGGTTTCATTCTGCCCATTTCTATCGCCAATCGGACACGCGCAGCCCTCCTGCGATCCCAAGACTCCGGGCTGGTCCATAGAGCCGTATGGTGAGTCGACCAGTCCATAGAGCTGCGCCTAAAGCTTGTTCGAGCCGGTCCCTCGTCAATGCTTGTCCGAGTCCCGATCACTGGGTAGGTCTATAGAGCTCAGTGGTGAGTTCGGTAGGTCCATAGAGCTGTGCCTGAAGCTTGTCTGAGCCAGTCCCCATTTTCACTTGTCCGAGCCCATTTTGGGGTTTTGTTTTGAGCAAGTTGTTTCTTTGCAGAGGGTTGTCATCGCTTGTCGCAGAGGTGCTTTGTTGGTAGTACTTGGCTACAGCTACTGTTGTTTTTATTTTTGTTTCACAAAGTGTAGGTTAAATGTAATAGCGTTGCAGGTCTCCCTAGGTTCTTATCAGTTTCATCATTTAGGTCCACTTGTACCGGCATTGCGCAGTGTTTAATAAAATTTTCTCTCTATTCTACAGAAAAAATTATGAGGTCAATCTTTTCTCTGAAGCTACTGACCGTCTAAATATATTTTTTGAATTAAAAATTGTGCCAATAAAACTTTCTAAAAGTTTTTTTGTTTGGTAATTCCGGTCGTTTTATTTGGACTATGACTATTCAATAAGTAGTCATGACATTACCAAAGAAATAAAGAAAGCAGATGAAAAGCTAACTTATTAAAATTCATATAGGATTGTTGGAAGGACCAAATGCATAAAAATAGCGTATCCATTCCCATGTGAATTTGTGATGATACACATGCACGTCCCACTGTTCATCAATTATCCCTACTTTTGGGGCTATGCAATCGTTGTAGGAGCGGAGCTACATAAGGTCCGGGTGGCCCCACCCCTGATTCCTATATTTTGAAGTATTTTTTGTATTTTTTTCTAGGTATTCTTGAAAAAATTATAAATTTAATTTGTAATTTATATCCAAGGAATAAATTTTTTAATACGTACGCAAAATGCTTATACATATAATTTAGGTTTACGAGCCTAATCGCGCCAAAAATGTATTGGGAGGCTCAGACTCGGCTCCTTAATTTATTAAACAAGACTACAAATAAAAGCTCACGCTTGGTTCGTTAAATAAACAAATCAAACTTAAACAAACATTTACCGAGTCAAACTTTTGAACAATTCAAAAATACACAAATCAAACTCAAACGCACATTTACCGAATCGAGCTTTGAATAATTCAAAAATAAATGTGTTCATTGCAGCCTCAGGCCTATCTCCTCACTGTCCTCCTCAGTAACAGTATACTTGCTATTCTTGGGGGCATATCACTTTTGTAGTTGGATTTCCTATTGACAGAAGAATCACTTTATTTATGGGAAATCTTCAATGATTCCAATTCTTAGTGGTTTTTTTCAAAAGCAAATAAATGGTGGGAAGAAGACACATGATATTTACTGGTACACACTCTGACACATAGCTCATGACCACATGCAATTCTCTTTGCCGATGAAAAAGGAAAGAAAGAATAATTCTATACAATCAGAAATAGTTCTATACAGAAAATAAAACATGTTATACTGTTACATCATTTTTATGAAAAATTTTATTATTTGAATATTAATTTACTTCTAAGGAAACCCACATTCAAAAATTTCTTCATGGCTTGATACCAAGCTATGAATTGGATATTGATGTTTATGCACAAATATATGAATATATTTATATATATATGTACACATATGCGTGTGCGCGTGTGTTGCATATGATTTATATGGTGTGTGCGGTATGCCGAACACACCCAAGTATGACGTATGTATTCTAGACTTCCATAATACTTCCATATTCTCTTCACTTTTGAATCATTTAAGGGATAGTTGTGAAAATTCAAAAGTCTATGGGTGGTCTTTCAAAAGTGACCATGCAAAGTTCTTCGAAAATCTCATTGATGAAGAAGCACAAAGTAACAAAAAGTAGTACACTAGTCAATAGATTCGGTAGCAGGCCTATACAAAGGATTGCGATATTTCTAACTTCAATGGACCTAATAATTTACATAGGTGACTAATCTTACAATCCAAAAAAATTGAATCAATTCCCATGCATCACCAAATTGAAGCCCAGGCATATACTGAAATTATGCAAATGTATAACAAGTCCTAGAGGGGGTGATTATGCAAAGGTATAACAAGTCCTAGAGGGGGTGAATAGGACTACCAACTATAAATAAAGCAATGCTTTGTGATAGTTAATCACCCAAATTCCACGGCAATTCAAGCAAAGCAACAAGTTTAATGTAAGGAATTCAAAGCAAGAAGAAAAGACATGCGATAGACATGGAAACTAATTAGGGTCTAATACCCTAAATATAAAACCACGGCCTTACTCTACTTCTATTCCATAATTCTAAAGGTTTACAAGAGTATCAAAGATAAGAAATTTACCCATAAGCACCTAGCTTTTTCAAGCTCCAACTCTTGATGTAGGACCCCGTGCTTCTTCTTGAATCCATGGACACCACGAGAGACACAATCTCGATTTCCGTTTCACCCAGCCAAGTAGACGTGAAGGCATGCAAACATGACTAATAATAAAGATTTGATTTTTGAAAAAGTTTTTGGGTAACTAACTCCTTCTAGAGCCGATCCATTGAAAGGAAAGCATTAGAAAGAATAAAGATGATTGGGGGAGGCCCAAATCATCTCAAGAAGAGAGCTGGCACACAAGGGGAAAAGAGTGAAAGAGGTGGAACACTTTCTCTCTCTAAAATGGCTGATTTTCTCTCCAGTAGCTATGAAAAAATGGAAGAAAAAAATGGCTAACTAGATTAAGAACTTTCAAAACTTAATCTAACTAGATAAAAGAAGTTTCCTTGAAGCTTGATAAGGCCCCGCAAAGAGTAATTATGCACAAGATTCACAAGTATAGACAACATATAATAGCTCCAAGAAGTAAGCGCAATGAAAGCAATAAGCATGACCATAAGCATAGGCATAATCATCAAGCCCTAACCACGGGTACAAAAACAAAGTACCAAGTACCAAAGTACCAAGCCCTAACCACGGGCACACAAACCAAGTAATAAGTAGCAAGATATAATATCAAGCATGCAAGATACCTAGTAGCAAAAGAGAGAGATTACATATCCACCTCACTACATTTCTCATAAGATAAGCTAAGAAGCAAGCTAAGTGGAAGACACCACTCTTCTCAAGCACCACCCCTATACTTACTCCCTTTTTTTGTCACGGAACAAAGGGAAGTACCCCAAAATACTTAGAGAAGAGGTTGACAAGCAAAGTACCTAATCATCCGTCATCAAGGTATCATCACCTTCTCCATCCCCCGAAGCATCACCCGAAGTATGTCCATCACCATCACCCGAAGCATTCCCAAAGCGAGTTTCACAGTCCCATGTAGAAACGGATAACATATTCAAAGCACTATGAAGCTCGTTAACGACCTTGAACGCACAAGCAGCACATTGTGTCTTAACCCCAAGATTATCCTCAATAGCACTCACACGACGCCCCAAGTCCTCAATGGCAGCATTTCCCTTATCAATCTTTGCATGCAAAGAGGCAAACTCACTTTGAATAAGGGCGAGAAGGTTAATGTCACGTTGAGTGGGTGGAAGAGAAGAAGGCAAGGGAGCCGAAGTAGAAGGACCACCAACG
This sequence comes from Vaccinium myrtillus, assembly GCA_016920895.1. NCBI lineage: Eukaryota > Viridiplantae > Streptophyta > Magnoliopsida > Ericales > Ericaceae > Vaccinium > Vaccinium myrtillus. The sequence goes on from CM029276.1 coordinate 14,680,446, forward strand.
GGAACATCCTAAGGGAATTTGAAAGTAGGTGGAATATAGAGAGAGCTACAGAGAGGAACCGTGGAAGGGTAATTTGGTTCGAGTGGAGAAAAGGGAACTTTGTAGCCCTTTGGAATGGAAATATCATAATCGATATTGTAAAGTGAGGTTTCCAATGGGAGCAGGAAGTGGAACGTGAGGCTCTCCAAGTGTAAGATAGACATTGTGGTCAATGAGAAAGTGAGTGATAAGGGAGGGAGGAAAAAGGTATAGAAGAGGTGCCCAGGGGGTGAAGTGTGTAGGAAAGACTTTGGACCAAATTTTGGTCGTCAAATTAAAGGAGTATCCCCTACCAATCCCATACATCGAAGCCGCCTGATCAGGTGTAGCATCGAACGTATGACTAAGAGGCTCAATGAAAGAACAAATGATTTTTAAGAGCAGGTGATATTGAGGAGTCATGAAACCCAACCTAAGTTTGTCCAACTCAATAAAAACACCACCATTCAGATCTCTCGCACTATCTCACTGCGCGAAGGAGTAAGGGATGGAGGAAGGGGACATTGAGGATTGTCAAGAACCGGGAGTTTGAGCTTTTCACAAATAGTTGCAACGAAAAACACGATATCCTTTTCTCGAACACAAGAAGTAAAAGTCTGACCCTTAGCACTGTAGGACACAATGTTAGCTAGAAATTCTTTTACCAACTCAGGATGAGAAGGAAGCCAACCAACGCAGGCACTAATCCTCCCCCTTTTAATAAAATGAGCAGGGAGACCAACAGCAGAAAGTTCATCAACGAAAACATTTCTTTCGATTAGAGAAACACCTTTTCCAAACAGCACAGTCTAATAAATACGCTTAGCATTAGAATTTATCAAGTATTTCCAACCATTTCGAGGTGTAGGGGGCGTTTCCAGATCTTTTCAGAGGGTTCACTTTGATTGCGAGGCATGTTTTACGGAATAAAGAAAAGTGCAGAGAAAGTAGTTACCCACAAGCTAAGCAAGCATAATTCATAGCACCCAAAGAACAAAAGTACAACACCAAGCAAACTCCAAGAAGTCCAAAAACAAGTACTGTCCACGAGAGTATATCACAATCACCAAAAACACGAATAATCTAAAACCCTAGAACATCCAAATAATAAAAGTATCGGAAGCCTATAAACGTGAATCAAACATGGGAACTAAACAGAAACCACCAAGCAAAGATCTAAGATGGCAAGCGAAACCCCAACATCGCGGACTGAATGAAACCCTAAACGCGAAGCACGAGATTATTCTTGCTTGGAATACTTTGCAGATTCGAACCAGATGCGAACATCAACTCAAGAGGCATGGTCTGAAATCGCCATAGCAGTCGAGGAGAATCTGGAATCGCAGAGAAGAAACCTGTCAGGGAGATATCGCGTGACCCTTAGTCGACTAACCCATGGTGAGAGAATGAGAGATCGTGACCAGTGCGTGTGAGGCTACCACAGCGCGTATAAACCCTTCACAGGTGCTAGCTCTCTGAATCTTTCACATTTTGGGCATGAAAAGAGCACAACAGGTCATGAACAAATTTGTTCACAAATTAACACTACACCTGTTGAGAAACAAACCACACTCAAGCCCTCAAAAATTTTCTAAGGCATGGGAGCTCACAGCACAAAAGGACTGACTTCCAAAGAAAATTTTGCCAAGGCATGGGCATGAATACTCACCATTTACTCTCAAACATCCTCACACCTAAGGGACACTACACACTTCTCTTGATAAAAACTTCAAAAATGTAAACTTCCAAAATACAAACCGACTCCTCAAGCACTCTAAAATTCCTCAAAAATTTTAAAGGACCTCCCTTCCAAAAAGAAATGCCTCACACAAATTTAAAAACTCCCCCTCACCAAATGCACTCGGAATGAATGTACACTTTCAAGCACGCAATGTCATCAAAATTCAAGCATTTTGAAACCAAAGAACACTTCTCCGCATCATAGACAAGAATAAGATGAAAGTGATTGCTTTGAGACACAAATATGAACACATCCAAGATAGCAAGAGCAATGCAAAACAAGTCAATATCATGAGCTCTAATGATTATCAAGAGAATTTAATGCTCTCTACTACCAAAGTGAGTGGGTGACCTCTTATAGAATGGTGCAAGAACCTTAAAAATGCCAAGGGACACCCACCCAAATCACGAGAAAATTCACACAAGACAAACAAGTGAAGTCAAACCATAAGACACTTGGACCTAAAGACTTCAAGCACAAACCCCATTCTGATTTCCATGACCCAAGAGGGACACACAAATCTAGGATGGTGCAATGATTATGTACCATTCGCCTATGGTGCGAGATCAATGAGGAGGGGGTGCACTAGAGCAACAACTCCAATTCTAGAATTAAAATTTTTCACAATGAATCCCTTTTTTTTAATTGTTTGGGATTCTTTTGAACAAAGATCTTAGTCTTTTTTGCACCAAGTAAGCTTTCACACTAATTCCTAGACAATAGCTCTTGAGAAAAATCATTGGGGGAAAGCATCTAAAGGTGAACTCAAACATTTGGTCAATCAAAAATTCAATTAAGTAGAATCTAACCAAGATAAGAATGAGAACCCCTAAACACCATAAGGATCAAGCCCCAAAAGAGTGTGTGCAAATAGAGGAGAGCATGAGATTCTCGTGAAACAAGGAACCCTCGTGATATTAGCAAGAATGTACAATTCAATGATCCCAACGGATATGCTTAAATATCAATGCTCAACCAACAAGTACCCCAAACTTAATTCTCATGCATGATGAAAGAAGTATCCACATGGCAAGCACACAACCATTTGACAAGCAAGCACACAAAGAAAATGACCAAGACATGACCCTATTTACATACAACTAATTAAAGCAAAGGACAAAATGAAAAACAAAGTAAAAGCAAAGAAAGATTCATGAACACTCTAGACTCGAATATGACATGAAGCACACAAGAGTGATATGCAAACCAATCATTCTTAATCAAGAGAAGTTAAACCTATAGACTTCCTAAGGAACTCAAACCTAGCGGAGTCTAAAGGTTTTGTGAAGATATCAGCCTTTTGATCAAAAGTGGAAATGAACTCAAGATAGATGACACCATCTTCAACAAGATCACGGATGAAGTGATGATGAATGTCTATTTGTTTGACCCGAGAGTGTTGGGCCGGATTCTTAGAAATGTTAATTGCACTTGTATTATCACAAAACATGGTCATCAATCCTTGAGCTAACCCATAGTCTTGAAGCATTTGTTTCATCCACAAGAGTTGGGTACAACAACGACCCGCCGCAATGTATTCGGCCTCGGCGGTGTCAAGGGACACACAAATTTGTTTCCTACTATGTCACGCAACTAAACACCCACCCGAGGTACTCTTTCGATCATCGGCACTTCCGGGCCAATCGGCATCGGAAAAAAAAGGCTAAGACAATATTAGCTCCACGAGGATACCACAAACCAAGAGATATGGTGCCCTTCACATAGCAAATAACCCTCTTAACGGCGGTCAAATGAGACTCTTTGGGGTTCGATTGATACTTATCACAAACACTGACACTAAAAGCATTGTCGGGGTGGCTAGCGGTGAGATACAACAAGCTTCCTAACATACTCCTATAGAGCGTAGGATCAACACTTACCCCATCGAAGTCTTTCGCAATCTCAAAATTCATACTCATGGGAGTACGGGTGATCTTAGCATCAATTAAGTCAAAATTCTTAACCAACTCTTTAGCATATGTGGATTGACTAATGAAAAATATATATTTTGATTGTTTGATTTGAAAACCAAAAAAATAAGTCAATTTACCCATGAGACTCATTTGAAATTCTTGAGACATTTGTGCCCCAAAGTGATGGGCATGTCTCTCACATGTAGATCCGAACACAATATCATCAACATAAATTTGAGCAATGACAAGATCATTTTTAATCTTTTGAACAAACAACGTTCCGTCTACTCCCCCTCGAACAAAACCGTTATTCAACAAGTGATCGGTTAAACGCTCATACCAAGCTCGAGGGGCTTGCTTAAGGCCATAGAGGGCCTTGCGAAGACGGTACACATAAGGATTGTATGGATCAATAAAACACTTAGGTTGCTCAACATACACTTCTTCTTCAATATCACCATTTAAAAATGCATTTTTTACATCCATTAGAAAGAATTTGAAACCTAAGTGACTAGTCAAGGCAAACAACAACCCAACGGACTCTAACCTAGCAACTGGAGCAAAACTCTCTTCAAAATGTATCCCTTCCATTTGAGAGTACCCTTGAGCGACCAACCTAACATTATTCCTAACCACAATGCCACTCTCATCTTTCTTGTTCTTAAAGATCCACTTAGTACCTATGACATTAGTGTGGGAGGGCCTAGGAACTAAGTACCAAACATCATTCCTAATAAAATTGTTGGAGCTCTTCTTGCATGGCACCTATCCAATTTTCATCTTCAAGGCTTCTTCTACCTTTTTGGGCTCTAAGGATGATGTGTAACAAACATAGTTGACTTCATTCCTAACTTTGTTCCTAGTTTTCATTTCATCACTAGGATCACCTATGACTTGAGTTATGGGATGGTGTAGTTTAACCCTAGCCGAAGGCTCCTTAGAGGTCAAAAAACAAGATCATGTAGACCAAGTTCTTCATCTTCGAAGTTCTCACTACCTTCCGTTTGCCCTTCATTTTCAACTTCTTTCGATGATCCATCTCCTTTTTCACTAAGGGTCACTTCATCAACAATCTCAACATTATCGGTGAACTCCCCCTAAAAATATCCCACATGCACTACAACAAAATTATCTTATCGCGACAATTTGATTTCCTTGCAAAAGCCAGGAATTTCCTCGCCCCATTTCCTCGCCTATACAGTGCCGCAAAAGGTAATGGCGAGGAAAGAATACATTTCTTCGCCTATTCTTATACAATTGGCGACAAAAAATTTCCTCACTATATCTGTTCCTCGCAAAACAAATGCCACGTTAAGAAAATAGGCGAGGAAATTTTTTGTCACCATTTATAGTTTCGGCGAGGAAAAATTTCCTCTCTGAACGGTTTGAAAACAAAAAACTGATGCACTTCTTGCACCTTTGCCAGTGCCCCAACTCAAACTCGCGACCTCTCTGTTAATTGACACAACACCTAACCACCACACCAACCTCCTTTCCATGAAACATGTTTATATATCAAATATATAAACCTTTTAGACGTCTTTCACCTCTCTAATTTTTTTCTTTAATCTCTATTATGATTCTCACTCATTTTAATCCTTGTGTACAGTTTCTCAAAATTTGTTTCTCGAGTCCTAATTCTTATTTCGTTTTTTTTTTTTGTGTAAACTTCTCATATTTTTTCCTCATAATTTCTTATATCGTTTAGATTAACTCAACTTGATGAAAGGTTAATAAAAAAAGATGGCTGTGAATCTAACAAAAACCAAATAAAATGACTTTATAGACAATGATGCTCCTAATCATAATTTGCTGATATAAAAAAAAAAAAAAGGTGACGATAGAAATCACTGAAACTTTTCGTCGCCTTTCTATTTTTTTAAAAATATTCTTATCAAGATTACAACTTGTTTTTAAAAATTTATTTTCTTTGGGTCAATTCTGTCATCATTTTAATTGTTGCTCTCTGCCAAAGGAAAATAAAAAACAATTGTGGAACTCAAAACTACTTCACAAAGTTTTCATTTCCAATTACTACAAGAAAATTGGCAAAAATATATTAATTACCAATTAAATACGTTGGCGAGGAAAATATTTTTCTCTCATTGATCATTTATGAAATTTATATTATAGTAGTGAGCACATAATATACTTAATTATCTCATAATTGTGACAATATCAATATAGATACAAGACTAATACTCCCTCCGTCCCTTTATTGATGTCTCCTTTGGGAAACGTGTCTTTTTGTGACATAAAAAAATGTATTTCCGTAAAATTATTTTAAATTTTTTCTACCCCAAATTAAAATGCGCCATGAGTACTTTAATTTGGTGTAAAAAATTTTAAAAATTACACAAAGATGTACTTTTTGGAGGTTTAAAAATGCACCTATCCCAATAGTGGATACTTAAAAAGGGACAGAGGGAGTAATAACTTATACATCAAAAGTTATGTAGTACTAAAAGTTATGTTGTCAGCCAAAATCAACACTAGGCAACAAAATACGATTTTGTAACTCGATGTGTAAATTTGGCGAGGAAATAATAATTCGTCACCAAATGCAAATTTTTGGCAAGGAAATCTTCATTTTCGTCGCCAATTAGTTCTATTCGGCGACGAATTATTAATTCCTCTCCAAATGTTACCCTTTTGGCGAGGAAATAAATTTTCGTCGAAAATGGATATTTTCTGGCCTAAAAAGTTACATTGGCGACAAATTTATTTTTTCCTCACCAAATGTTACCTTTTGGCAAGGAAATTAGTTTTTGTCGCTAGAAAAGGCGACGAAATCCATTTTCCTCGCCAAAAGGTAACATTTGGCGAGGAAATCGATTTTCCTCGCTTGATTTCGTCGCGGTAGGCCAATTTTGTTGTAGTGATGGGACCATCATCATCATCTCTTCTATAGAATGACTCTCCTAAAGAGGTATCATCCACAATCACACTAGCCGACTCCACAAAGGTAGATATTCTAAGATTGTAAACCCTATAGGCTCGACTAGTGGTTGAATGACCTAGAAAGATACCCTTATCACTCTTGGAGTCAAACTTTCCCAACGAATCTCTCTCTCTCAAAATGTAGCACTTACTCCCAAACACCCTAAAGTATTTGACCGACGGTTTCTTACCATTCCAAATTTCATAAGGTGTCAAGGATGTCCCCAACCTCACATTCACATGATTGATAGTGTAACAAGAGGTGTTAATAGCCTCGGCCCAAAAATTCCGGGGAACATGTTTAGCATGCAACATGACACGTGCCATTTCTTGGAGAGTTCGATTTTTTCTTTCAACTACCCCATTTTGTTAGGGAGTGCGAGGAGTGGAGAACTCGTGCTTAATGTCATGTTCATCACAATAAGTGTCAACTTCAAGATTTTCAAATTCTTTACCATGATCACTCGTCACACGGACAATGAAATACCTTTTTCATTTTGAATCCTTTGACTAAGAGTCTTGAAACAACCGTAAGCATAAGATTTCTCCATATGGTATCCCACCCAAGTGTAACGAGAGTAGTTGTCAACAACCACAAGAATATACTTTTTGCCACCTAGACTCTCGGTTCTAGAAGGGAAACAATTCTAAAGGCTTGGTGGTTGCAACAAGATTTGTCTTGTTATGGGGGCTCGTGATTTGTTTCCCCAACATGCACCCACCACACACAAGACCCTTGTCACTTGTAAGTTTGGGCACTCCTCTCACCAATTCATGTTTGGTTATTTTATGCAAGTCATGAAAGTTCACATGATCTAGCCTTTAATGCCACAATTTAACTTCGCCCAACAAAACACAATTATACACATTAGAGAGATGAGGCTCAACGAAATAGCAATTATCCTTAGACCTAACACCCTTTAGAACACAATCAACTTTCGAGTCTATCACCGAACAAGCATTTTTAGAAATTGCACATTATGCTCATTGTCACAAAATTGTCTTATGCTAAAGAGATTAGCTTTCAAACCTTCAACATACAACACATCATGCAATTTAGGGAGATGGGTGAACAAACGGTGTTGTGACCAACAATTTTACCCTTCTTTCCATTTCCAAAAGTGACAAGACCACAATCGTATTTTTCAAGAGAAGCAAACATAGCCTTATCCCCGGTCATGTGTCTAGAGCAACCGCTATCAAGATACCACATGCATGCATTATGAGCTTTATAGGCGGTGTGAGCAACAAGACAAGCATGATCAACCTTCTTCCATGTACACTTCAAGTTAGGGCTATTATTCATGTTATTAGCATACAAAGACAACTTGTTTATCTCTTCAACAATGTATGATGATTGAGTAGCAAGATGAAACAACTTGGTGAGAAATTCACCACGAGGTCTTCCAACATTAGGTTGAACAAGAATCACGCTATGTGGAACGAAGTGACTCATGGCTCTTTTTGTTTGACCCCTCTTGTCATTCTCTCTTTTCAACCGATATCAAAAGGGACGAATGTGTCCCTCAACCCCACAATGATGACAAGTAACAACTTTTTCTTAGAACTCTCAACTCTTATTGGTTTGCTCTTTCTATTCTCTTTCATGGTATCACACTCTTCATCGGAATCACGACCACAAATATCAAAGGGAACAAATTTCTTCATGGGTGATTCATCCCTCAAATGAATGGAATTTTTTGAGGAAGAAGGACTCGAGTTAGTCCTGGTACTCACAAAGAAAATATTCCCAGTAGGCTCTTCACTAAGCTTGGATGGAAGCGATGAAGAATTCAAGAAACCTAGGTCACTCTTGTCCCTAAAAGACCTAGTCATCTCTGGTATCCGTGATGCACCACATTCATTCCTTTTTATGACTTCATTAGCATCAAAAAGATCTTTCTCAAGTTCAACAATCCTAGACTTTGGCTTTTTCAATTTCTTTCAAATCCTCAATTCTCTCCTTTTCAATGAGTTCAAACTTTTCAACAAATTTCGCATTGTAGATTTTAAGCTCTTCTAACTCACGAGTGGTGACGACAAGATCCTCTTTGAGGGAGGATTTCTCTTTCTCCACAATTTTTAGATTGGACTCCAATTCCTTCTTTCTTTTCCCAAGTTTCCTAAAGTCTTGTAAAGTTGATCATAGATCACATTGATAGACTCGGCCTCACAATCCTCTTTATCATTTTCATCACTTTTAGCAATTTCCACTTTAGAACTAGATCTCTTGCTCTCAACACTCTCATCACTAGAGGAAGAGGAAGAGGACAATGATTTAGGAGAAGGAGGAGAACCTACCCAAAGCATTGACATTTGAATTTTCCTCCCCCAACTCATAAGCCCCCACTCGCTACCCTCATCATCACTCTCATCTTCCCAATTGACCTTAAACCCTTTTTTAAACTTCTTTTTAAGAGTATTAGCGCACTCGGATTGAATGTGACCGAACCCATGACACTCATGACATTGTATTCCTTGTGGCTTGTTGGATTTATCAAATGAAGGTTTTTTGCCATTTATGTCAAACGTGTTCTTCTTATAACCACTCAATAGTTTCAGACTCGTACCAAGTTCTTTAGGTTTCCGAAGTGTCACAAACCTCTTGTATTTTTTAACAAGCATAGCCAACTTCTCATCACAACACTCTCATTCGTGTCACTACCCTCGGTGATTTCCTCTTTATCAATTTTGAATGAATATTCTTACCCGTCTTGGTAACGGACTTCGAAGGTTAATTTGAAGTCCTTCAAGTGATTTAGTTCAAAAATTTGAAGTTTACCAACCAACTCGGAAAAGGTTATGTCATCAACATCTGTCTGTTCTTCTATAGCATTCACCTTTGTAAAAAACCTAGAGGGAAGGGACCTAAGGATCTTACGACACAATTTAAGATTAGAAAGAGTTTCGCATAGGCCATGAAATGTGTTAACGATTTCGGTGAGCCTAGTTATGAAGATATCAAAAAATTCTCATCAAACATTTTAAGTTCCTCAAATTTTGTGGTTCACATTTGAAGTTTAGAGACCCTCACCGTTTCAATATCCTCATGGGAGGTACGAAGAATTTCCCAAGCCTCTTTTGTCGTGACACACGACGAGATACGATTGACTTCAGATTTAGACAAGATTTTAAATGGCATTCAACGCACGCGAGTTCATCTCACAACTCTCAATATCCGCCGCACTCCACTCCGATTTGTTTTTCCTCCTAACCTCTTTAGTGTTGGGATCCTCAATCGTGAGTTCTTGATGACCATAAAGTACGGACCTTCAAACTCCAATGCCTAGAGCAATCAAATGGTTTTTCATTTTTTATTTCCAAAGAGAGTAGTCATTACCATCAAAATAAGGAGGTCGAGAATTTGACCCATCTTCCATAGGACCCGTTCTATCCATTGCACAACACAGGATCAACTCAAACAATAAAGCAAACAAAGAGCACACGGGCTCTGATCCCAATTCAAATTATGCAAAGGTATAGATGCGTGCAACTAAAAATAGGACTACCAACTAAAAATAAAGCAATGCCTTGTGATAGATGCGTGCAAACGCAGCACGATGAAAGTGTATGCCTTGTGCCAAAATAATGGTATATGCACATTAAAACATGACATTTTTTATGACCTAAATGTGAAAAGGGTCTTGCTAACGTGTGCCCAATGTGCACACAATAAGCACACAAATAAACAAAAACAACACACACTCCAATACACCTTTTACACTTTTCAATACACTTTTACATATTCCTATACATTTTTCACATATTTCAATACACTTTTTCAACCTTAACGTGTGCCTATTAAGCACACGTTAGCATTTTCCAAAAAGGATATGCACGATTATACCTTTACGGATAGAGGCCTCAAAATGCTTGGAGCGGCATCAACTTTGTCAATCAAGTTTGAACACAATAGCGGAGCATCTAGACTTAAACTCCTATAAATCTACCACCCAATCCCAAATAAATTACATCCTCAAAATGGTTCGCTAAAACCGGAAATCGCCAATAAAACTAACATATACCATTAAAAGTGGTGGCACAACCGTGCCCCATCATCCGTTACGACTTGAACGGAACACCGGCCGGTTAGTAGCAGCACAATAAAAAATTGAAATGTGCAAGTACGAGGGGTGGAATCAAAATTACAATCCAGAATGAGGCTAAAAAAAAAATTGCACCAAACACGTGCTTAGAAATTGAAATGTGCAAGAATAGGATTGGAGAGAGCACAATGGAAGCACATTTAACTCGTGTGTTTATTCACTTTGGAACCAAACCAGGTGTAAGTGCTAGAAAAGATGCATATGCTTTTACTCCCTCCTTCATCCCTACAAGGCTCCTGCCAATCTCTTGTACCCTTTTTGGTATGTAAACTTATCATGTCTTCTTACCAAAAGTTTTAACCTTCAAAATGCATCCATTATTTCTTCTTTTTATTTTCGGTGACTTAAGATATTGTTGAACCAACCAAAACAAGGAAATCAACTCACCAGGGCATAAAAAGGAAAAAGTCGATTCTAAAAATACAAACAACTGCGCCCTATAGATATAGGGGTCAGTTCTAGGGACACATAAAAAAACACAATTTGTTTCAGAGCCCCACACTAATAATCCGAGCCGTTCAACTTGTTTAAGACATGTTTGTAAGGATACCCGTAAAAAATTAACTCATTTGAATATCGATAAGTGCTCGATTCAACAATCTGAGAACACTAGTTACTGTCAAGTTTTTTTAAAAACTGTTTGGATCAAGCACTTATCTATATTCGATTGAGCTGAATTTTCAAAGGATTTCATATTTTATCCATTTAAATGAAGTGGACAGTTTGGATCATCACAATATAACTCGGAACAAAAACGTGTGTTTTTTATGTGTTCCCGAGAACCGGTCTCATAGATATATACATACATATATGTATGTAGCCAATAATTAATATTTTGTGTGCTCATGATAAACTATGTAGGGGCCCCTTACAACTTTAAAATTCACATGGGGCTCCCAAAATAGTAGGGGCGTTGCTCATGAATGTACCTATATAAAATGATTTACCAACAAAGATGGAAAAAGAAAATGTGATCGCAATGACATTGTGGTGGAAAATCGGCTCCAAGAAAAGTGAACTCGTGGATAAGTGCCAAAATGGACACAACGTAAGTACAAATGAATTTTCTACACTCTCTACTAAAAGATCAGGGGTCAAATATATTTTACCAAGCCAAGAATTGAATATGAAAGTAGACTTGTCCTGTATAAAAGTCTTCTTCGATGCTATCTCTTTTACGTCATTTTTTACATCTATTTACCAAAATTATCCTCAACTTTTACTCACTAACTCTTCAAAAGTACAAAATAATATTTGTATAAATTTTTACCCATTTATTTTTCAAAACACATTTATTGAGAGATAACCCAAAATGAAATAGTCAACTATAAAAAAGGGGCGGATAGAGTACTTTTTATGTGTACATACACAAACACACTGATATATTATGAGACGTTATTCAGTAGTCTTCGGACACCCCAAAACCCTCAACAGTCAACACTATGTACGGGTTCAAAGTTTGCGCTGTGCACTCAGGTCCCATTTTTTTATTCGAATCGTTCATTTTGTTCGGCTCGTCGAGTAGGTGGTCCACGTAAAAATTCATATTGATTGGACATCGGTACTCGGTAGGTACTTGATCGGTGACCATTTAGCTTATTGTTTTGTAGAAAAAAATCACCTACAATAGTTTCTTTGAGTGTTCTGGTGTCATTAAAAATATAGTCTGAAAACATAGTTAAAGATCTCTGATTAACATAAATTTTTACGTGAACCACATATTTGACGAGACGAATAAAATGAAAGATTTGAATAAAAAAAAACGGAAATCATAGTCTGCGTTGTGACGCAAGTTGTGCACTTAGCACTAAGTGCACAACACGTACTCTTAACGCACAACTACATATTTCAGTATATTTAACATTAACGAGTGTTGGGAAATTACGTAATGGTCCTCTGCATGAGCACTCAATAAATGTTCGATATTGATGGGGCTAAAGCAAGAATCTTGAAACATCATCGTCATTAAATTAGGCACCGGCTAAGGTCGGAGGGGAGCCAAGCCTGGGTTGACGTGAGTCATGTGGTTTGAAGCCGGGACGTGGCACCGCCCCTTTGGTTCGGGGTTCGGGTCGGAAAGTTGGTAATGTCATTTGTCTCTCTAAATTTCGGCCAGAGTCAAACCACCACCAGGGTCCAGCCCTGATTCGATGCGGACCGTCTGATGTGACTCTTTGACCCCCCCCCTACATCTCTCCGATTCGTCCAAAAATCCAGGTGGGGCCCCCCCTTGAGTGCAGTTTTTCCTGTTGTAACTCCTTTGTCCCCACCGCATATCTACCACGGTACCACCCCACCGTCACCTCGGCCAATTATTGTTTCTTCAAGATCGCGACCATATGACGTGGGTTATTCAGTTTCCTCAAGCCACCCAATAAAAGTCCAATAAAAGTGAATGTCGCAAAAATCATTAATGTTACGTACTTGTTGAAGTACCGCGTAAAAAATGCCACATGGTACTCTCGTAACGTTATTTAAAAATCAGGTTCGGAACATAAAACGACAACGTTATCGTGCAACGGTTACATGAGTATCGAGCGATAAGTAAGATGAATCAGTTGTAGAAGTCGTAAGTTTTTAAGAAATCATTTTTTACCAAGAAATTAATTGCCAAAATCACCAGTAACAGTTGAGTGTGACCGCAACGGCCGACTGGTCCCTGAAGGCGAAAGAAACCAATAAGTAACGGGAACCGACCGATATCAAGCAATTTTTCATCTCACCGGTATAGCGGTGCGTAACGGTATTGGAAGAATCAAAAACCGTCACGGAATGGCTGATACAGTACGTAACCAACAAGATCCAGTAATTCACATCAGTGTGGGCACAAATTAGTGAAAACAATAAAATCTTTTCAACTAACATGTATATTTGTAACACATCACAACAATACATGCTGGTCATTATGTATACAACTTCATCGCATGATTAATGGAAAAGATGCGATTGCAAAAAAAAGAAAGTGTGAAAATTTAGCCCTTGAAAAATAGATATCCAAGAAAATAGAATTCAAATTATTATTATTATGTGAATAATATTGTCATAAATTTATTGTGAATAATATATATACACACACACATACTAATGTAGTTATTTAACATTTAGTAGGGGTCGTGCGTACTGGAGCCCACCTAAGTCTGTCCCTGTACGTAACGGTGTAAGTCCAAGGATGAAGCCAGGAGGCAAGAAGAGGCGGTCACCTGCATAAGGAAAAAAAAAACCTCTAGTATTGCATTAAAAAAAAATTCAAAAACTTACCTATGAATTATATATAGACTCGCCACTCCATAGTGAAATTCTTAACTCCGTCGTAAAGACCGATTTTTTATACCGCGCACTGAATAATTACCCTCTCAAACGAAACGTGATGATACAAACGCATTTATACACATTCACACAGATACATATGACAATATTACAGTACACTTTTTGCTCCACAAAAGCTACCCACTCAACGCATTTACACACACACACATTCATTCACACAGATGGATACCTATCATCACTACACCGTACTTTTTGGGCTTATAAAAGGCCACCCACTTCTCACCTTGGAAAATATATTTCTCCAATCTCTTTATGAGAGAGAAACCTCTTACTCCTACAAAATTTTAGAGAGAGAATCTGCGTAGGGTAAGAGGTTTTTTAGCAATATATTCACAACAATGAGGCTACATACAAATCTTGTACGGCCATGCACTGTCACGCGTGCAAATCACGTGACATCCCGTTGCTGCAACATGACCCTCACACAACATGTACACAGTCCTTACAAGAAGCCATTGGCCCAGAAATGGGAACCCATTTTTGTCAACTCAAATAACCCGGCGGGTATCACGGCAACCGGGACGGGTCGGATCAACGAGAGGTGGATGGAGTATCAGGGAGTCAAGAACTGGGAAGGGCTGCTAGACCCGCTCGACGATAATTTACGGAGGGAGATAATTCGGTACGGGAACTTCGTAGAGGCAGCTTACCGGGCGTTCGATTTCGACCCAGATTCCCCCTCGTACGCCACGTGCAAGCATCCGAAGAGCTCGTTGCTAGATCGGGCCGGGTTTGCGGAAACCGGATACCGTGTGACTAAAAATCTCCGGGCCACGTCAGGGATACAACTGCCACGTTGGATTAAGAAAAACACACCCAAAAATAATTGGGTGGGGACCCCGTCTAGCTGGGTTGGCTACGTGGCCGTTTGTAATGACAAGGAGGAGATATCGAGGCTGGGTCGCCGCGACATAGTGGTGGCCCTTCGAGGCACTGCCACTTGCTTGGAGTGGCTCGAGAATTTCCGAGCCACTCAAACCAAACTCCCTAACTCCGGGTCGGTTTTTGATCCGGACGGTACTGAGGCCATGGTGGAAAGCGGGTTCTTGAGCCTGTATACGTCCGCATCCAAAACCAACCCGAGTTTACAATATTTAGTAAGAGAAGAAATTCAAAGACTACTACAAAGATACGGTGACGAGCCATTAAGCATAACCATCACCGGCCACAGCCTAGGTGCGGCGCTCGCCACGCTCATGGCGTACGATATCAAGACGACCTTCAATCGCGCGCCTCTCGTAACCGTCATTTCCTTCGGTGGGCCCCGTGTCGGGAACAGAAGCTTCCGACACGGGTTGGAAAAACAAGGGACGAAGGTTTTGCGAATAGTGAATCAAGACGATTTGATAACCAAATTACCAGGATTCGTGATGGACAACAACGACGATGACGGGGAGGAGGGAAATGGGTATGTTGATCAGATGGTGAAGCTTTCGGGTTGGATCCAGAAGCGGGTCGAGGACGCCCAATGGGCTTACGCCGACGTCGGGCACGAGCTCCGGCTCAGCAGCAGGGATTCTCCGTACCTCGACGGGAGTAACGTGGCCACGTGTCACGATCTGAAGACGTACTTACACCTAGTGAACGGGTTCGTGAGCTCCACGTGCCCGTTCAGGGCCACTGCTAGAGAGATGATCAAGAAGAAGAAACTGAACAACAACGAGAGAAGTCGGCTCCACCACCAAATACGTGACTTCTACACAAATATATGGTGGAGAAGATCTCTAGAACAGCACGGAGCGAATTACACTGATTCTAAAAGGATGAGTACAATTAATGTGTAAATATAAGTGAACTTTTTGCCGCAAATTCTTTTGGACTGTAACTAGAAAGTAGAAACCCCACGTTGATTTTCATTATTTAGTCGCAGATGCGACATGAGGTGATAAAAGTGATGCTGTTTTTTTGCTTTTTCTAGGCTTATGTTGAAATTATTGGCACGACTCGGTTGGTCCTACAGTCCTATAGTACTACTCCCACGGAAAGCACAATTTATGTTTTTGGCTAATTACTTCCAAAAGTTCCCTTTTGGGCTTATAAAAAGATGCAAAAAGAAAGGAGAATAAGTTATTTCCGCTGACGGTGGAAATAAATGTTTTCGTCAAATCAATCATAGCGATTCGTGTAATTGTATACTATTACACCGGACGACTGTGATTAATTTGGAGGAAACATTTGTTTCCGCCTGCGGTGGAAATAATGTTTTCTCAAAATTAAGGAAGAAAGAAAGAAAGACCTGAACCACTCACGTGTGAGAGCTAGCATTGGGCATACCTTGATGATGCAACCGCATCGAAGCTCTTCAAAATTTATTTGATTTTGAGGGTCTCAAATTTTTTTTTTGTCCAAGCAAAACATATTGCTTAATTTCAATAAATGATTGTTTTCCAACTGCATGAATACTATTGACTTTACGAGTTATAGTTGGCTAAAGAAGTTTTTTGATCAAACTATGTCGCCAGAAAACTTTTTTTCTCACTTTTTTCAAGACAACTACTTTCGGATTCTGTATCAAACGGTATACAATCGACAAGAATTTTTGCGAGGTTGAAGTACTATAGACTAGATTTAGGTAGGGCGACTTGTTCAAAAGTCCTAGGCCTGAAAAAGGAGAAACTGGACGGGAAGCTCCTTTGTTAGTACTACTTCATCCCTTACGGGTGTTTTGGCAAAAAATAATTAAATCTGGAACAAAATTATTAACAAAACTATAACTTTTGTGAATAAAGACAAAAATAATCCAATAATCCACAACAATTAGATAATACTTTTTGATTTTTTAGATGCTTTTCGTCGAGACAAATCAATAATTCACAAAAAATTGATACAAAACTAACAAATGCAAAATTTTCAAATAAAATTAAAACAAAGATCCATTTGAATT
The DNA here is from genome assembly GCA_016920895.1 of Vaccinium myrtillus. Taxonomy (NCBI): domain Eukaryota; kingdom Viridiplantae; phylum Streptophyta; class Magnoliopsida; order Ericales; family Ericaceae; genus Vaccinium; species Vaccinium myrtillus. The sequence goes on from CM029276.1 coordinate 14,697,375, forward strand.
TTTTATTTTTATTTTTTTCCCAAACACTCCTTGAACACGGACTAGAACTTGACTACATGCTCTCATGGTTAGAATTTGAAGAGTTTGTACAATTGTACTTTGTGGCTGTGGGTCTAGTAGTGGTACTGACACTCCTATGAATGTTGCAATCTGATCGACCGACCCACCTTTGGGTCCAATTGGTCTTCGGTAGTGTCACCAGTAACGTTGACTATTAAACGCTTCGTCCCGAATTTTTTGTCAATTTACGTGCATGCGCGTCATCTTTAATTGCTTATACTCCATATTTCAATCTATAATGTTTTTTAGAATTTCGGAAACTTTGTCTCATAGAACTCATTGATTACTTTCAAACAAAATTAATATTGAATATATCCAACATTATACATTTGAAAATATATTTTAAAAAAATGATGTTTTGTGAATAGTAAAATTGAACAAATATGACAAAATGGGACGGAGGAAGTACAATTTGCTAGTGTGCTTATAACATGGCCAGGTAAGAATGCTACCATAATTTATGATTTTGGAAAGAGGATAAGTCTATGGTTTTACGAAGAAGATTACACAGCTCATAATGTCTCAAGAACGGCATACCTCTTTAGGGTTTAGTATGCTACACATAAATTAAGAATTTTGATTCCTCAAAGTTGGGTGGAATGCAGGAGAACAATCATAATTATGAGAATCAATTATTAATTACCTTTTGACGGTGTTAGTAAATTTTTGAAGATAAACGGCCACTGTTTCATCTCCGACCCGCTCAGATTCTAGGTCTATACTAGAGATGTCAAACAAGCAGGCCTGTCACGGGCACAACACGACATAACATGTTTAATTGTGGCACGGCACGATATGAGCACGGTTTTAGATGGGTACGACACGAGCAGGGCATGGAACTGGGTAGGGTAGGGCACGGCACGGTCTAGAGGGCACGTAAGGGCACGACACGGGGCATGGCCTAGGGCACGACACAACAAATACTAATTTTTAATGTACCAAAAAAACTAATTTTTAATGATGAATTTTCTAATTATATGTTATATACTTTTTAATAAATCAATAAAAATATTTTTGCGAATCTCAATACGCCGAAACTCGGCTAGATTATACAAAAAAATTTAAACTAAATGTTATATACTTTTTAATAAGTCAATATAGTTATAGTTATTAGATATACAAAAAAAAATCGACAAAACTCGGCTAGATAAGCACGGCACGCACGACGCGACACGATTAAATAAATGGGCCGGCATGACACGGTGTAGAAAACGGGCCGGCACAGCACATAGCACAGTTGGCACGAAATTAAATGGGCTATGCCAGCACGGCACGGCTCGTTTGACACCTCTAGTCTGTAATTTACATGCAAATATGAACATAGCGCCGTCCATAACCAACAAAAAGAGTCCATTGCTGAAAAAATTAAGGACCCAAAATGCACTTTTTCTATAGTACTATAGTATGTGAAAGAACATTAATCAAGAGTTAATCAAAATTTGTATCCCCTAATTGCGGCATAATAATGCTGCTCCTAGATGTTTTTCCTAGAAACCCATACATGCATTTTAACCCCAATATTGATTTTGTAGAGCCGGTTCTAGTCCGGGAGTAACTGATTTTTTACGATCCGATATTGTTAGAAGTTCACGGAAAACCTCATAATTACACTTGATCAAGAATTTCAAAAACGTTTTATATGGATCAAGCCCTTCCGGTATTTTTTTGAAGATTTCCGCGTGGACCTTGGAAAACACTTGAAGACATCGGATTTCCCAAAAACAATTTTTTCAAAACACCAAAAAACCCTTTCCGGGACGAAGATCGCCGGTGTGATTTTGTAAACTGATTTTATTGCCCCTAGTTCACCAGACCTCATAATTACACTTTCAGAGTGCCGAACGTTTAAATAAGTGTAATTCTTAAACTCAACTTTTGTAGTATATAGACCACCTTCCAAAATAAGTGTAATTCTCCATAGGGGCCCAACTTTTTGTAGTATATAAAATACTCCAAAATTGTTTTAGTTTCCATATATGGGCCCAAATGATCAAATAAGGATCATTCTTCCAAATTCGCCTCAGGCCTTCAAAATGTTAGGTCAGAACTATTACCACGTCAAATGTAGAGAAATGGCTTTTCCAAAAATATATTTTTTGAAATCTTCTTATTTGTAATTTTGTTGTAGGCTTTACTTGCATACTCGGTCCTATGTTTTAAACAACCATGAGTTAAACGTTATTCATTATTGAACATCTAAGTACATTAGCTAAAACGAGGTATGGTACCTCGTTTTAGCTAATGTATCCCATCCAAAACCCTTAAGTTACATACCCCGTCCGAACCTTATAGTTTTGGACCAAATCTCGACGATCAGAACCACTCGATGTGTTTAAAACGTGTTTTTAAAGGTCCCCGCGAGAAATTAGAAAAAATATCAGGAATGGCTTGATCCGGACAGTTTTTCAAAACTGTACATACACAGCTTTTATGAAAAATTGCTCAGATCAAGACCTTTCCATTATTTTTTTTTGTTGATTTTGCGTAGGGACCTTTAAAAACACATTTTAAACTCATTGAACGGTTCTGAGTTTACCTACTTTTTACTCCTTATTTTTTACTATTATTCTGAGTTTTAATTCTAGTTTTGTAGAATTTTACACACATAACGTGGTGTGTATTTAGTGTGTACCAAATGGTGTACCCATATCTTTATTGTTGGACAAGTAAGAGGGTGTTTGGCCGACGCATTTTCCCGTTTTCCCATTCTCTTTTTCAAATTTTGGGTGTTTGGGCACACTCCCCGAATTCCATTCCCGCAAAACTCGTTCTCCGATTTTGACATTCCAGAGCAGAAACCAAAAAGAGCTTTGGAGCTCCTTTTTCATTTCTCCTTCTGATTCTGATTTCCCCCTTGTTTACGTTACCTTGAATCCCTTTTCTTTTTTTTTTTCCCCCTTTTTTTTTTCCGACCATAACAAATGACAGAAAGGAAGGAGAAGCCAGAAAGGTAGGAAATTGGAGAGAGAGAGAGAGAGGGAGGGAGATTGGGAAAGAGTTTTTGGGGGGTTGATTTATGTGGAATTTTTTGGGGGGTTTCCAGTCATGCTCGATAAACAAGGAAGAGCAAAAAATTAGTCTCAGTCACCTCCTTTGCTCGATAAACATTTTAAGAGTAAAAATTAATCTCAAACACCTCCTTTGTTTAAAATAATTTACTTCAATTTAGACATGTATGTTTTTTACAAAAAGACCTCCAATTACCCAAAAAAAAAAGAGTAAAATATATTTCCAACAAAAAAAAAATCAAAATTAGAGAGGACAGGTTTGATTTACAAAAATACTTCTCAATATGAATTTAAAAAATTGCTAAAAATAATATTCATTCACATTTTTAATATCATAATAAAGAAACATGGGCAAAATGGTAAACACCCAATCCAGAACTCATTTTCCTCATTATTCTCCCAAACACTACATGTTTTGCAAAATACATTTTGCACATTTCTCCCAAACACTCATCTCAGATTTCAAACACATTCCGATCATAAATTCAAAAAGCTAAAAAGTTAAAAATAAAACGAGCTATAAAACCTTAGTAAAAGTGTACGTGGGGTTGGCAGATTGACACGTATCACGGTATCAGTACCCGCGCAACCGAATGACTTCAACCACTAACAATCTGGAAACGCACGGATGGGGTATTTTTTTTTTTTTTTTCCTAATTTGGTCTGTGTGATAGGGACCTGTGTGGATAAAGGTCAAAGAGGTACTTTTCAGACTTTTAGCAATGGATCGTACAGTGACTATGACCGCAGCTTTGTGTAAAAACGTTGGCCTTCTGGCCTAAAATGGTCCACACGTCGGTGGTCTTCTCTACTCATTTTGCGCTCTATTCTTTGATGTAATTTTCTCCTTGGCGAAGTGGTCTTGGTTTGAGAATTAAAGTTTTTTTGTGCACTCTTAAACTCTCAGGTCCGATATTTCATGTCATCAACTCTTGGGGCTACTTTAACCACACACGTGAGCATGTGAAACAGTCGTGGGAAGTGTTGTATGTGTTAGTTTGAGATTAATTTTACGAGACTATCCGTAGTAGTATTTTCTCCATTTCTATAATTGAATGTTTGGATTAATTTTAGTACAAATGCATTAATATTAGGGTTTAGAAGTTAACGACAAGTTACATGCGAGTTTGGAGGGATAAATCTTATATTTGCTATTATAGCACTTGACCAATTCCATCGAATTAGAACATCTGAGTACTATTCCTATAGAATGTCTACCAAAAGAGTCCTATAAACTCCAATTTTGAGAAATTCTAAAATTAATTCAGCGGGCTGTCGTTAAGCTTTAAAAAGTATATTGAAATATGTAAAAAATATATGAAAATATAGAGATATATTTAAAAATATAATAAAAAAAAGTATATTGGAGTGTGTCCTTTTTAATATTTTTATGTGCTTATTGTCAGCCTAGTTGCCTGATTTTAGATTTTTTCTTTTTTTTTAATAATAAAAATAAACTTGATAAAATAAAACTTTTAAAAATTAAAATGGCTTTACCTACTTGAAAGCATCAAGTCCAGCATTAAAATGGACCTTCACAGCTCCACTTGGCAAAGCATCATAGACCTTCAAGACCAGAAAAATGGAACATCACCCAACTTTTTCCACTTGGCAAAGCATCACAGAATCACCCAACCAACAAAACATAGACCCAAAGGGAACATCACCCACCGTTTTATTCTTAAAAACAAATTTTGAGTTTTTGTCAAAAATCATCAATAGGAGAATGAGCTATTAAATTAATTCAAATTAAAACTTTTAATTTGAAAACATTTTGGTTCAAGTTCACATTGTTCTAATTGTTCATTGGATTTTTAATGGCCCTGAAAAATGTTTTAAGAATAAATCTCTTTTTTCAAAACCCCAAAAAAACTATTTGAGGGTGCAATCAACATAGGAGAATGAGCTATTATTTGAATTAATTGAAACAACTAAAACAGTTACAAGGCGATGAGTCCAGCGTTCAACTTTTTGTGAGAACTTGAGAAGGATCTGAGGTTTTGTCTTTTTAGGAGAAAACTCTTTTTGAATTAATTAAATTAAAATCTAAAACAGATTGATTTATGCGAAATCCAACGATCTAAATGCACGGCATCTTGACGTGGTGCTTGTTTCGACGCACAAACACCCCAAAAACGCACACCATGAAGTTATAACCAATCGTTGACATGTTTTAAACTAGTTCAATTAGTCAAAGATTTGTTGTATGATCTGTGCATTAAAATCGGAGACAGGCCTAGTTCAATTAGTAAAGATTTGTTGTATGATCTGTGCATTAATGCTCCAGGAAACAAAGTTACCTCCTTCCCTCCCTCCCTGTTTCCAGCAGGATCCCATCAATATATGGTGTGTGGCTAAAGTTAAAAGCCTCAAACTTCATTCGGAGACAGGCCTACTTACTTATCGACCGACATGTTTGGATGGTAAGTACAATGCTTAGAATTTGATTGTTCATTGTTTTTCAAAGGCAAGTGTTTCTTAAAAACGTAGTTCTCGGTCTTGTATCGACGTAACTTTTTGTATGAATTTTTTGTTCTTAAAACCCTATAAGATGAATATATAGTTCGGATTATGAAAGTAACCCAGGGCCTAATGGTCTTAAGTCAACGGCGTGATTGAGATCTCCAACGATAGCAAATCCCGACTCTAATATATTGGAGTTGCATACAAATTTTCAGTTTTTCATGTAATTCTTTTTTCTTTTAAAAAAGAGTTAATTCTTTTAAATGATTAGTAATTAAGTTCCTCTTAGGAAAACATGAACTTGTTCATAACGTTAACCAGATTCAGATTATACCATTTTTCTTTCAAAGTTTCTCCTTGTCAACATTGTTTATTTGCACATATTAACATAGCTTAGAAAATAGTATATACAAAATGAAAATTTATAATTCTAATTAATGGTACCTGTGTTGGAATTGGGGGCCCTGTAGTGAGTGAGCTCACTACATGTGTGTAGTGAGCTCTCTCGGCCGTCCGATCCGAGATCAACGGTTCGGATAAATTGAAGTTAAAGTTAATGTAAAAGTGATTTTTAAAGTGTAAGACGATCCGAACAGTTGATCTCGGATCGGACGGCCGAGAGAGCTCACTACACGCATGTAGTGAGCTCACTCACTACAGGCCCTCTGACAATTTTGAATTTTCTAAGAACCTATGTGGTCAAATATCTAAAATATTACTCTCTCAACTTATATTCGTTTTGGTTTTCAAGAACCGGTTTTCTCAATTATTATTCAATTATTACCCCTATTTTTAAATATTATTTTTATTTTTCTCTCTATCTCTCTCCAATCATTAATACCTATGTTTTAATTATTATCCCTATTTCTCTCTTTAATCATTACAAAAACCAAAACTCAAAACCCAAACCAAACACAACCATTGGTTTCGTTTTTCAAAATTTTTATATCAAAAACTAAAGTATTTCCCTGAATAGGTCATTAATTTTTTGCAATAATTTAAAGAACTAATTGTGATCGTCACAATATATACGTGACGAAAAAGTTAAATAATTATTCAGAAAAGTTTCTTTAATATTGGTTACTGAAAAAACAATATTCTTTTATAAAGAACCAAATTATAACCTGGGACAGATCAAAAGCAGAAAAACTTATACGAGCCTGCCATTTTGAGCCTAGCCATATGGATAGAGAGCCGTACGTAGCCACTTGAATCGGCTTGGGGGTCGAACTAATTCAACCTGATAATAGTCGTTTATTATCTCTTTATTTATTATTATTTTAATCAATTTTGTTTCTACTAGGGCACATGTTTTCCTTTGACAGGTTAACCCCTACTTTCCTTCCAAACATGTTTAGGCTGTTGGGCAATCAAAGACATTGAATATGAATTTTCTTCATTTTCTGAAATATGGTTGACCTACCAATTCCAAACCAGAGAAACTAAGGCCTTGTTTGATACAAGGTTTCAAGTTTGGGTTTAGGATTGTGAAAGTAGTGAGACCTTTAAGTTAGTGTTGTTTTGTTTTTGATGTTTGGGATTGTGAAACCCAACAATTCATGGGATTCACCAACCCAAGGTGGGGTTGGTATTGTGAAACCTATACCAAGGGATTGAATGTATAAAGACACTTATGACCTCTCCCTTTTTATCAAATGTCACAATTATCCTCTTGCAAGTATAAAACCTAAAAAACCGAACACATACGTGCAAGTATAATTGTCACAATTATCCAACTTTTGTTTCCCAGCTTTCCTCTTGCAAAAGGAGTATAAATTTTTCCTAGCTTTCATTTTTTTTTTCTTTTTTGTGGATATATGATTTTCACATTCATCACACCATCATTCGAAGTCTAAAACCAAAATGTTATTCTTCATATGAAATCTGGAAGAAAAAAAATTGACTGAAAAAACATGCCGTTGAAAACTGCCTTTTTTATTCTTTATTTGTTTTTACGGTTCAAATAAATATGGACTTGGCATTTGCACATAATGTACCATTGGAATAGAAAAATGGAAAATGTCACAATCAGGATGCTTTTATCTGGGACTAACAGGGAAACGTGGCTTTGAAATATTAATTGGAAATATGGGAAAAAAAATATTGTTCTCCATTTGATATGTGAATAAAAAATTGACCAAAAAAAAAAAAAGCTTCCAAATGAATATGAAATACGGTCAAATGGTTCTTGATTTTGGTCCAGTGGCATTCATGGTTTTTCTGGTGATAAAAATGGTGTTTCCATGGTAGAGTAGAATTGGAAACAAATTATTTTTACCCAATCCTATTCTAAGCAAAACAAACATGTTATTAGTAATCTCATGATCTAATCATGTGCAAAACAAACATGAGGGAAGGATTTATCTCCTCATTAATAATCCCATCACATTATCAATCCCAATACCAATCCCACCTCATTACCAATCTTTCCAAAATGAAACCTCGTATCAAACGGGGCCTAAGATCTTGCACAGTAGCGTAGCCAGAAAATGGGGTCAGTGAAGGCACAATTCATAAATGCTTGTACTTTGTTGTGAAGAAAAAAAAATCTCTTCTTAAAAAATTTCTAACATGTCGTAATTTTCATTTGAAATGGATCTTACTTGACTTACGTTTTATGGACAGATGTGCCTCTTTTTTTTGAAAGGCAAAAAAGATTTCATTAATCTTGAAATTGTTACAAGACTAATAGGACAAGGAAACAACAAACAGCTCAAAGAGCAAATGACAGATGTGCCTCTTAGCCTATTTGGTTGTACTTCTTGGCTTCCATGAGGGAGGTCTGGGGGGTTCAAGTCAGTGGTGGTCTGGGGTCCGTAAACATGTAGTTTCGAGGCAAAAATTCAGTAAATTGAGACTGGTTTGTGAGTAATAAGTTATTCAGTGGCTCTGGAGCGATGCCCTAACTCTCTTCTCCACAATTTTTTTTTATGGGCCTTTGTTGTGGGGTGTTTTCGGTGACACAATCCAATCCGCCTTCTCATCCTCTAACTCCTACAACCAGTAGAAAATGGTTAGTGCCTCTTAGGCCTCATGCCCAAGGGCACTCCGACGATCAAATTAGTTCAACGGAGGAGAGAAGTACAAAGAGTATTTGCTTGCGACCGTAGATTGTATATCAAATGTGGTTTCCCCAAGCGTAGGGTTTAGGTCAGCGGTAGCATGATACCGGTAAGTCCGGGTCGAATCCACAGAGACCGAATGCGCTGAGCGTGAAGGTTGATTCGCGAATGATGATTTTAGCCTTAAAGCGGCAAACTTGGCTTTTGGAGTTTGATTGGTGGAATTCTCTCGACTTCGAGAATGACTCGGAGATTTAAAAACGACAAATTTAAACTAAGGCGAAGTCTAGGAGATTTTAACAACCATAACTTAGGCTAATTCGTTCCTTTATTGTTGAGATTAGGATTCTTGTAACCATTTGGCAAACATCTAGGTTGACATCGCTCTAAGCATCACACGTGAAAAGGAGAATCAACCCCTAACTACGAGAGATCAAAAAGATTAACAAACCTAGACTTTGGTACATAAAATCGATCCTAACTCTTTGAACTAGAAATGATGTTCGATAAAGTTTAGGGTCCTTGAGCCAATTAGACAAACTTTTAGATTGACATCGCCCAAAGCGTCACTCGTACCTAAGTGAATTAACCCTCGGCCACGAGAGATCAATGAGATTAACAAACCCAAATTTTGATACATAAAGATGAACCCGTGACTTTATTAAATAAGAAGTGTTTGCAATTTGGCGAGAAGAACTAATTAAACCTAAGTCATGGAGTGTTAATCACCCCATGACTAAGCCTATTAAAACTACTCACACATTATGCTAGAAATTAAGCCTATGAATTGGAATAAAACTAAAAACATGTTTAATAACTCTAAAAACTGATTTTTATGATTAATCACAGGTTTACCTACAACATTAACACTTGAGAGTTAATCAAACAACTAATAAGAACAAGAGTTTTCAAAGGAAATAGCTAGAAAAACAAGAAAACAAATTAACCGATAAAAACGGAAACAAACTAGATTTATATAAAGGTCTCTACACGTACTACAACATTAAAGAAGAAGAATTACCTTGAAACTAAATGGAAGAGCTTCAAATCCTAGAGAGAAGGTAGAGCAAATCTAAGTACAAACTAAGGGAGGTAGAGAGAGAAGGTGAAAATAAGAGCTTACCCTAAAAATCTGAGGTTGGGGACCCTTTATAAGCCCCAAAAGTAGTGCTAAGTTATTACAAATATGCCACTGATTCTTGATCGGGCTCAAAAGTTGCGAAAAGTGCAGCTTCAACCGGTAGAACAAAAACGCTCTACCGGTTGAAAAACCTTCTGTTCCCCTTCTACCGGTAGAGCAAAAGTGCTCTACCGGTTGAATATGTAAAAACTGAGATTTTTCTATGTCTTGATCCCTTGACCTTCCGGCTTGTCATCATGACCTCTAGGCTTCCCGAGTCTTGTTCAAAACTTCATTCCTTGACTCCCGGGACTCGGTGGCGGGGTGCCATGTGGCCTTCGGTGCTCGGGCATCCGTTGGTTTAACAATGGCGTCAAAACACGCCTTATTTCTCCATTTTTACCTGAAACTACAAAAAGCAACCTTGCGCGAAATTAATAGTTTAAAGCAACATAATGCGCGCGTGTGTGATCCAATTGAGCGAGATAAGCCCCATTATTAACACTTTTGGGGGCTTATCAGTATTCAAATCTAGAAGAGAGTGTGTACCTCTAGGGTTTATCCCTGGGTATTTTATAGGTCTCTGTGTACTTGCTCTCCAAGTCTCATGACATCATCCGTGATGTTCTTGGTCACGTGACACGGCCTATGAATAGGCGCCACGTAGTCATCTAGAGGCTTGTAGAAGCCCCCTTTGTAACCGCCTTATGACCTGTTCGGGCTAGCTCTCGGGTCGGTTCCTACCGCCTGCCTTAGTATCACTTAGCCCGAAGAGCCTACTCCCTGATCCAGAGTGGTTATCGTATCCTCCGGCCATACGACGCTTCAATCATAAAGTGTCGGTGACAAAAACATTTGGCACTAACTTCTAGTTGGCCCAACATATTTCAGACCTTCTTCGGCTCCATACACTTTCTATTTAGGGTGACAAAACACCCTTTCTGATAGTATCAGAGTATTGCTCATTCGTCCCACCACAATAGCCCCTCAACTCCCCGTTCTGTTTAGGACAAGGGGGTGAATACGTGCCAAGACCGAGTGAGATTAATGTCGCAGTTCTTTTTGGTTGACGATTTACATCTGTGCTTATTCCATTACTACGTGTCCCTTTGTTACTGGAAGAACACGATGTGATGCTTCGCCGACACATCCACGCGAGCTTCTGAGCCTTATCGCCACATGCCAGGCTGGTTCGTACTCCGGTCGTTTTAAATTCAGGCGGCGTTGCATCATTTCCCGAGCTCCTATTAATATCCCATCCTTCCCCTATAAATAGGGTTAAAAGGAGAGAGAGAATACTTTTTGCCTTCTCTGAGATTTTTCGAAGCCACATCGTTGCTTTTTCTATACACTGCTTGGATCGATGATCTTCACCCGAGATTTCTCAGCTCCCTTCAATCCACAGGTAGATCGTTCTGATCTTTTAACTCCTTTTCTATCTCATTTTTTACCTTTTTATTTGAAATATCATGAGATTCTAGACAGTTTTTCTGGGTTCCAAGTTGAAACCCAGGAAAACGTTGTCACAACAACTCCTAGTCTTCCCACTATGCATTCATCCTTCAACCGTCAGTTCATTAGGTTAACCATAGGTATTGACGATCTGCGTTCGGCTACAACCGACGAGGAAAATATGGTCATGGATTATGATCATGGCCACTTGGATGATCATACAAGTAGTGGTCATGCCAAGGCTGCAAACAATACAATCGGAGATGCAGAACCCCAAACCGACCCTTCAACCTCTAACCCACTCTCATGCACCCGAAGGCCGTGAGGTTGGAGCCAGTAGCACTCAATCGAGGCATGTCGTGGTCGGCGGAATGGCCGACGCCAGGCGCGTGATCTAACGGGGTCCAATACGTACCGTGCCTCCTTCTCATCTCAGGAGGCACTCAAAGATTTTAAGGAATCTTTTCAAATTCCTGACGATGTGGAAGTTGAGCTAATCCCTCTGTCCGTTGAGAATCAACGTCTCAATGGGCCATATGAAACCGTAGTCCCACTTCTAGCTATTTGTGCCACGAGACTCAGATTTCCCATCCAAACCTTCACCCGTCACTTCATTCATACTCTGAATGTTACTCCGGCACAACTAAGCTTAAACACTTTCCGGGTCTTGAACGGTATTGCTGAACTCAAGAGGATTCATAATTTAAAATTTAACCTCGATGACCTCTTCAGCCTTTATTATGTTGGTCGGAATCCAACTGCGGGCAAGATTTACCTTTCCCCAAGGGCGACCAACATTGTAGAAAATCTTATGTCCACTTACGGCCACTACAAAAAAATTGAGTTTTAGTGACACCCTAGTGACAACGACGTGTCACTAAAAGTGTGTTGCTAAAGGGTATTCAGTGACAACTTTTTGTACTAAGCTGTTAGTAATTATTGAATTAGTGACAACGCACTAAAAAATTGTCACTAAAATTCTTTAGCAACACGCTTTTAGTGACAACCTAGTGACAAAATCATTGTCACTAAAGATCAATGTTTTTGTAGTGGGCCTACCCATCACCACACTTCCCGACTCTGACAAATACGCCAACAATTTCGTGCTCGTTAGAGGCAATTGGGAGGTCAGCCCAACGAGCCTGGAGTATACCCAGTTCCTCGCGCCATAAATAGAGGCATAGGTAATAGTTTATTTCGACGTTTCCTTTTAAATGCTCGTTTTCAATTATCCTTCTTGATATTCACCACTCTTTTTGTGTCATAGATAAGAAGCTTGCCAACTGCCAGAAGCGTTTTGCCAGTTGGGATCGAATCCAAGCTCTTTTCCAGATTCTGAACCGAGCAGCACCAGGTTTACTTGGCTACATACCATCTTACAACACCACTTTAGATCCGCGTTGGGCGCAGAGGAGGGTAAAAAAACTTGCTGCCGAGGGTCGAGCTACCGAAGCCCCGGTCCAAAACAATCCTCCAACCGAGTCACATCCCCCAGCCATCACTTCTCAGCAAGTCCCTCATCCGTCACCGAGCCATCCTCTTCGGGGAGTTGAACACATCCCTGTGGAGAGAGATTCCCCCAACCCCGGCCCTTTGCTTCCACCGACAACATCTTGGTTCGCCACTACAGTGCTCGTTCTTTCCTTTACACATCGGGCGTGGTTCCAAGCACCGTCACCTCCGACACACAAGCTCCAGCACTCATCAATCCATCCTCACTCGCCCAACCAACAGTTTCTGAACAAGAACGCCGCAAAAGGTGCAGGGTCGATGGAGAGGATGGTACCCATGCAGAGGCTTCTTCCCGTCCTCTTATTATCACCAGAGACCAATCCTCTGGGTCAAGTGGATCCGGCCAAGACTAGACGGAGGGGACTCCGGTTTCTGAACACAACGCTGATGACCACATGTGGCTCCCTTGGTTATCTTACTATAACCACCATATCAAGCATTTCGACAGTCTTCGGGAGAACCTAGCCATAACAATGGCTATGCTAAAGGTGGTGGATCTCCCGAAGGACAAAGGGCATGTCCAAAAAGAGGCTTGCCTTCATTGTAGCTGCACAACACATGTTCATGGTGAGTTTTTAATCTTATTCGACACTTATGTATTTTGCCAAATTCTTATATTTCCCTTCTTCCAGACACTTCAAGAAATGACGAGTGGAACAAGCTGCTAAATGGCTTCCAAGAGAAATGGCCTGAATTCTCATCGTTCCCTTCTTCCAGGATCTTCCTTGAGCTTTTGAGAGGCGAGAGGATTTTTACCAAACTTTATCTCATGTTTTTATTGAGGCCGGTTCCAAACTTTCAGGCATACACCGAGCCTTGGTTCTGTAATAACTTTACTATAGTACCAACGCTATCACCGGTCAATTTCACTCTCAGTTTTGTTTGGATGTTAATCTTTTCATGCTCCTACTGTTTTCTTAACATTTCCCTTTCAATTATAACCATTGTGTACCATCCTTCTCCCCCCACTCTGGGTTAGGATAGGATATGATCTTAGGTCGAGCCAGAGTATTTCATTGACGGAAATAGAATTGTCCCCTACGGAACCCAATCTGGACCAAGCCAAAATCGATCGTGTTGAAAAATTGTCCCTTTTTCCCCCATTCTAGGTTGGTCTAGGACTCAATGGATTTTTAAAGAAAAAAATTTCAAACTTTTGAATTAAAACCAAGGCCCCCTCCCTCTATTCAATTTTTTTACGAACACAAATCTCACACCCCCAGTCCAGGTAAAATACCCCGGGTCATATTCCCTCATACTCAGTATACCGAATGAGTAATGATACTTGCTACACTAGCATCCACTAATTTATCATTCAAGTTAGGTCATACTCATGATTTTTTGTTAAATCCGCTTGGTAGAACGTCACAACGGCTTGATATGTCAAGCATTTTCACATTACTTAACTTGTTACCCAGGTTAGCTTATACTCATGAGTATACAACTTACACAACTCGCCTAAGAATGACGCAAGAAAAGGTCCGGCCTACACAGGCTTCGGCTTCTCATTCAGCACTATTATATCTATTTTCTTTATGTTGCTTGATTCTTCAAAAAGAAGATAAATTTTTTGGTGCATTTATACAGGTAGCTTACATCGTAGTCAAACTTTGGTTGAACAAACCGATCACTGCGAAATACCAAAACCCTCAATACAACTTAGACTCGATTCACTTTTAAACCAAACTACGGAACTCCTCTTATAAGTGGAGGGTTCTTTTAAGGGAGAAGAAAAATAACAGTCAACAACATGTCGTTGAAAGGAAAAAAGGAAGTTAAGCGTAGTAGCGCTGAAGATTGTTAGCATTCCATGGTCGTGGCACCGGAGTTCCATCCATGGCTTCAAGTTTGTAAGAGCTTGTTCCAACCCTGCACCTTGATGACTCTATACGGTCCTTCCCAATTTGGATTCTGCTTCTTCTTCTTACCTTTTCCAACCCTGCACCATGATTAGTGGCACCCGTATCTACACACCAGGTACTGGTAGATAACACCGCTAAACATGATTCAACTACTAGTGAAAAAGATTCCCTTGATTATTCAATTTATTGAGATAATTCGGATAACCTTCTTCTAGTGTCCTTTCTGCTTATAGTGAAAACACTTGCCGTTAGGCTTTTTCACTCTACCTCCAAGCCCCTAAACTGTCTGAGGAACCGTTGCTTGTTGTTGAACCTTTTCCTACTTCTTGCTGCCTTCCGGCTAAGAAGTAGAAACCTCTTCAACTACAATTACAATTGTCTATTTATTAACCAAGAGACCCTTGGCTAATTTAACGCTCTTTCAACAGTTTTGTCAAACAATAATGCATTTTGTTCACATTGTAATTCAGGCGGAACTGCTAAAAAGGCTTAGTAAGTAACTGGAGCACAATATCAACCTGAGTTTCTCCAGTGATTTCAGCTCCTGGGATTTCTAGTTCATTCAGAAGACCTATTATCTTCAGAACATAATCCCCTTACTAGGGTTCCTTCACCTATGATTATATTCCCCAAATCCCACATTGCAACTTGCCTAGCCGCACCCCAAACATTTATTTTAGGTTATGCATCATGTCATAGGCAGTTTCCAAAAAACTAATGCTGATGTTGCAATACAATCGACATAGAAGCTAAAATGTAACACCGCGCCATCTCATCAGTTGTACCCCAATCCTTATATACCAGATTTCAGGTTCTGTTGCAATTTCAGTGGGTTTGATAGAGCACACCTCAGAGAACACAAATTTGGTCCCCTAAGCAGTCGACACAATATCCAGATCCTTTTCTAATCAATATAATTAAGACTAGTAAATTTGTTTGACAATGTCATCAAGTGGATTGAAAAGAGTCCATTTTTTAATCTGAGAATCACATAACAATTATGAAGGGCAAAACTTTTTGTATTTCTATTAAATTGGTTCCCTCAACCAATCTGTTAAAAGAAAAACATTAGCAACCCTACACACCGTGAAGAGTATGCCTCGATGGGTAGGTCCACTACTCTTCATCATTCGTGTAGATAGGCACAACCTTTTAATTTTACTATCAAGACACTAAACCGTGCCCAATAAAATTAAATAGCTAATTTGCTTCGGTCCTATAAATAAAAGCAGTGACTCAAATGGAGAGGATACTTGTTATTTATAGCTAAGTGCATACAATTACCTAACCTCAAAATCCATTGTTCCGTAATGAACTACCCCAGATGGAGGAGCAATCCATACAACAATTATCTTGGAGTTATCCTCTAAGAAAGTAAGTACTGATGATGCCATAATTAATTTCGTCCGATGGGGAGGAAGGTACAAAAACCAACACACAAAACTTAATTATATCATCTACATACTAGTAATGGAGACCATGGGATTTATACAAAATAAACTCCCTCTCCCACTTAGTAATTTAAAAAAATTGTGAGGGTTATCAAAATTAACATGTTTGCAAAAACCGTGATCTAGGTCAAAAGCCAAATATTACCATGTTGTCCAAATATGGTAAACTATCGCACATACAAACAAGATGAATATACAAATATTCATAAAAAGGAAACATAAATAATATGTATCCCAACTATTATGGTCGAAGATGCAATCCTTGAGTAATAAGGAATCCTTCCAGTCTTGAAATCCTTAAGCAGTTAGGAATCCTTCGAGTCTTGAAATCCTTAAGCAGTAAGGAATCCTTTCCAAACTTGAAATCCTTGAGCAATACATATGTTGAAGACTTAGATACTTTGAATCAATCAAGGAAACCAAAATCCAACCGAATTTCCAATTCCGATGTTTACTGGGTCAAAACAGCCTTGCAATCTGACCCTAAAAATCTGGAAAAATTCTGCTGCGAGCCAAACATTTTTTTTCTTGACAAAACTTATCTTCTTGTCAAAAAAGATTGTTTTCTCTGTATCGTATGCCCCATTACAGAATCTGTAATCTTACAACATATCTATATATCTAAAACGATACAACTGAAGAAACAAATATTACATCAAAAACTTATGCCTCCCACATACTACTATTACAGATTACAAAACTAAACTTGTAAAAAAAAAAAAAAACAGTAATAGTAACCACGCATAAAACAATTACAAAGCGTGGGATCCAATCACACAATCAAAAACATGCGTGACCATAATAGTGGGATAATCGATTCTGCAAAACAGACGTTAGAACAAACTAGAACTCTGCAAAACAACGGTTAGCACAGTTCTATATCTATGTTCTACGGACAACATGGTTTGTTTAATCCATACGCATGATTACAACCCGCTCTGATACCACTGTTGTAAGACCTAGAGAACATAACGATATATTTATAGGGCTAGAGCAGGGACCTGAGGAGAAATAAATCTGGGCTCCTTGTGTAAATAAGAAAACCTAATCCCACCCGGATTCTATTTTTATTTCACAAATTATAATTCACACCACTAAAGAATTATAATTGCACTCCCATCTTTATCTCGATTATATTTCAAGCTCCACGTTATTAAATACTTATTAATCTCCCCACGTTAAGATTACAGATACCCGTAGATTAAATGTCGATTACTAACAATCTCCTACTAATCAACATTTTATAAAACACCTTGAGACTAACCACTTAACTCATTCGATATGTCGGATACAAATATCCACCTGCAGGGTTTGACATAACCGAAACTTATAAGTGTACTCAAGGGGGTATCATCAATCTCTAACGAGACGTGGATTCTATCAATAATTAATATCCATATATTTCATGCATATAATGTTGTGACCCAACTCACCAAGACTATTGATCGTAAAAAAAGATCTCACTTTATAATGAATCAAAGTCAACAACATTAAATGTATATATGTATTAATTATATCCGGATTAAGAGCATAAGTATTCTTAATAACTATAAGGTTCTAACTGTCTTAAAATGTCAGTACTAAGACAATTACCTTAAAGCGGTCCTGTTCAATACACACAAAAATGTACTAGCACAATGAGTCGGTACTAGAACCGTTCCCTGTAGTCAAGACAAACCTACTAAAACATTGTACTACAATCCTACTGATGGTGTGTCAAATTTCATCTAAGATTGTGAACCAAAACTTATATTCCACAAGAACCGATGATCCAATCTTCTGTGTGTAAGCCATACTCTACACGCTGGATCATCTACTATGTAGAATAAAAGACACATGCACAACATACAATTATATCATGCAAACATTTCCCATAATAGATTCTCATCAAAAAGGGATAAAACTGATTAATAATTAACTAATTAAATATTAATCCATTACATAAAAGCATGGCTTTTAGTATAAGTTTCTAACACTTTCCTCAGGACGAGATCATTCGGCTTAAATGGCCGAAGCCGTACCGATCTGTTAGAAATCTTGGCTGCTTCACTTTGATAAGCTGCAATCCGAATCCTTGCTCTATCTCTTCTCTCTTTGGCCATATCATGGCTCAGGCTGATCGCCGTCCCATTTTTAGCCGGATCAAAGTTTTGAGTTCTTTTTGTTGGCCACAAAAGAACTCATAGATTTAGTTTTAAGTCCCACATAAATATGCACAGGAGAATTATATTATAACACCAAGTATTAACTCCCCAAAAGCACTAATTAATTTTTTGTAAGTATAAAAAAATGATGTACCAATTTATATTTTTCTACAAAAAAAAAAATCCAATGTTGGCCTGTGCCCACACTGGTCCCCATGTGGCTCCACCATTGATCTTGCATAAAATAGAACATATTATAGATCTATACAGAACTATGTTAAAAGCAATTACAGTTCCAAATTACAAAGTAAAATATGGACACAAAGCCCGAAGGGTTCAACCAGTTAGTTGGTAGGTTTGCTCTCCATTATAGACACCACAATTTAGACCCATCGATATCCTTAGCCAATTGGCCAGTGGGCTCCCCAATGAGGAAGTTGATCGAAACAACCTTTTTCAAAGATTGGAAAAATGCTCCTTACCCTCCAAACCGAGCCAAAGACCAAAAACCCTTCCAAAACCTTACCCAGTGCTCAGAACGCTTTCCAAGTGCTTAGAAGGGACTAGTCAAGTGCTCAAGTCAAGCATTCACCTGAGCGCTCAAGATTGGTTTTACCTAAGCGCTCTGGTCAAAACTGAGCGCTCAAATCGTCTGTGCACACCAGAACTTTTCAGAGAATCACTCAGTCAAAGATGATGATGGGGATTCTCTGGGAGAGCTCGGCAGGACGCTCCCTTGTCCCTTGAAATCCGCCACTATCTCTCCACTTCACCGCCACCCCCCATCATGACACTCTCCACTCACTCCTCCACTCATCTAGTCTTTATCGATCGGTCAAAATCCGGATGTCTACACTCTCTTACACCTTTGTATCAGTCAATTTGCTAAATTATAATAGATCCTTATATACCCTACTATTGCCATCTATACATCCTTCAAATATTTCATAACCTGAGCGCGATAGAACTACCAAAATAAAATGGGCTCTAAATGATTCATTGTGTATTGAAAGCTGGGACTTTGCGGTTCTTATAAATTGAATTCGAAATCTAATTCATTGAAATTCCATCCAATAAAACAGAAGAATTGTAAATCTCCAAAATAATAGATAGAAATAGCGCAAATAAAGCCATTGCGACACCCATCAAAGGAGTCGTTCCCCATCCAGGAGCTACTTTACCATATTCCGAATTCAATGAAATAAAGCGCAAATAAAGCGTTTTTGGGGTTCGGTCATCCCTTTACCCATCAAAGGCAACGATGGGTTCCCCATCCAATCTTTACCATATTCCGAATTCAATGGTTTCAATAAAGCGTATCTTATGCGTTGTCACCTTATGCTTTTGGGTTCTCGGTGACAGCGCTATGAGTCCGTTCCCTCACTCCTTTTCAATTTCCCTTCGGTACTGCTACACTCGAGCCCTAGCTAAACGATTTGAATCTTCAGGATCAGTTGAAAAGCATGCATAGACGACAGGTCCTTCTCCACCCACAATAGACTCAAAAATCTCTTTGATCATAAGGAAGGGTAAAGGTCGAAAGTCCAGTCCATATACCATGAGTCCAGTCTAGCCATCATCAAAAACCCAACTTACCTACATTATTTTCTTCAAATTTCACAAAAAACATTGTCCATGCTTTAGATTGAAGGTAGAAAACCTTTGTTTACACTATTTTGGGTTGTTCTGAGAGGAGCCATTTAGTTCATACCAGTTCCTTATACTGGAAATGAGCCCATTTGGCCTTTATTGTAAACAAAAATGGCATTCACAACCTCTGAAGTCAGAGACTATCTTTAGCGCTCAAAATTGGTTATTTGAGCGCTCTAGATAGGCTTCTAAGCACTCGGGTTTGTTTCTCAGTTTCTCAATTTTCTCACATTTGCCAAAGTTTAAAATATTTTTGTTTTTCATTGTTCATTTTCAGTAAATTATAAACATTCTGCCCAGTTTTCTTAAAAAAAATAAATAAATTCAGGACCTTATTTTAAAAGCAAAAACAAGTTGTTAGTGTACCAAGGTCAAAACAGAGGCAAGACCCGAGCGCAAATTATGACTTGAAGAATTATTCGGTCGATGATTTCAAAAGATGTTTGATTGGCATTAGAAAAGGCAAGGCAGTGAAGATTCAGTCCTCGTAAGGAATGCTTCAGAAGATTTCTCAAAACCTGGGTGCAGCTCTTCTAAGTGTCAGTGGCAGTTTTTCTTTTGCTTTATCTGAGATTAGTTGTTTTGTTATTGTAAAATGAGTTTGTAGACCAGATTTGATTTGAGTTCTGTTTTCCTCTGGGTGGCACCTTGCCATCTTTCTCTTGCTCGGGTGTTGAGCGGCATATGATTGTCCTCTCCACGGGTGCCAACCTAGTTGGGATGTGTGGTGTGGTTGTGATGCCTCTTGCTCTCTCCCCTTTAATCATTGTAATCGTCTTTTGCTTGCGATGATTAATAAAATTCTTAGCTTATCCACAAAAAAAAGGTCAAAACAGAGGCACCATGAAACTAAGTTTTTGTGAATCCACAAATAATAGCGTAAAATTGCAATGAAGCAAGACCCGAGCGCTCAGGATAGGTTTTGAGCACTTGGATTCTTTGCTTAGTGCTCAAGTCAGATAACAATGGGCAGGATCTGTTATATTGGATACTCTGTCGTTGTTTCATGTTTACATAGCTATAGACAATTATTTGACAACATAAAGTACAATCCTACACTCAAGGTGCATGATTACTTTTTTAATCCCTATTTATTGCTTCTCCCCATCCCTAATGTGAATAAAGTTAGTAAATGAAATATTTTTGAAATCCCAAAAACACTAAGTAGAGACCGACCTACGGGCCGGGCTAGGAGGGTGCCATAAAACTCCTCTTCTTGTAACCTGGCTCCTGAACCTACAAGTTATGATGAACCGATAACAAAACCTCTCTCTACAAGTTACGACAACTTTTTCTCTCAAAGAATATGATGCTCTGAAAGTTCTAATCCTAAAAATCTGATTAAGGGCCTTAAATAGTGGTCAGTTCGTATCTGACGGTCTTGACCAAGTCGCAACAGTTCTAACCATTTCTACAGCAACTTCAAAACCTGCAGATGATCCTGACCAAAAGTGCTAAAACTTCAAATTTTGGTTTTCGCAACCCAACAGTATGTTTCTCTTCGCAAGCAAATGTCCAACACAATAGAACTGCTAATTCTTTATCTCATCGTTGTTATTTGATGCAAAAAGTTGTAAACAATTTTTGTAGTTTTCTTGAGCAAGTACAAAGGAAGAACCAAAGTGGAATGGGAGAAGTAGACAAGTTGGGTTATTTTCTAATTGAATAATTGTGCTATATAAGATATTTTATGTAACTTATATGCTGAATATATTTTTTTTCCCCTAGATTAAAGAGTCTCATCATATGTATCGCGTTTTCCGAAAAAGGCCTTTCACATTTAATACTTCATGGGAAATATTATGTCATAGTTCCAAGTAGAATGCGATAAGAACATCACAAAACCACTTGAATACCCAAACATCATCCTCGACTCCAACTGCTCCGACATTGTGCGAAATTGATGTAGATTTGGACCAACAAACATCCCCAGAGATGTAGAAACGACCAATAGGTACAAAGGGTGAGAAAGAGAAGAGAAGGAAGAAAGTAATCAATGATGATAAGTAAGATGAAATGGCAACCAACTAGACCAAAAATTTTGAAGCCTTGATGAGTATGTCCTCTCATGGTATTGAACGAGATCAAGAAAAGGCTATTGATCATCAAAAGAAGGCCGAAGCTAGGGAGGTGCAACTACATTACTTGGCAATGACGAATGAAAGGGAACAAAGGAAAGAGGATCATGCAATTATGTCAATAGATATGTCTATGTAGAATCCTATACAGAAAGCCTACTATGAGGGACTTCAACGCGAAACCATTGTTCGAAGAGGATTTTAGTACTTCAATTAACATGTGTATTTTAAACCTACTGTCTTTCATATTAACTATCCGTCCATTAACTAAGCATGCAAGCATAACTTTAGTAATTTCATCTTTCATTTCTGTGTTGAAATATGGATTTGTAGCTCTTGGTGTTGAAATCAAGTTATTAAGATAATTTCTTAGTGTTGAAATCTGGATTTGTAGCTCTTGGTGTTGAAATCAAGTTATTAAGATAATTTCTTAGTGTTGAAATCTGAATTTTGTAGCTCTTTGTGTTGAAATCAAGTTATCAAGTTAATGTTCTTAGTGTTGAAATCTGAATTTGTAGCTCAGGAAAAGCTGCTACAAAAGGGTTCAATTATGTGTTTTTTTTTTAAAGTGTGTGTGTGTTCTGCTTTATGACACGGGTGTATGAGGCATTTCTTATTTGGAAGCAAAAAAAACTTGACTAATTGTTCAAATAGCTTTGTACCTTGTTTGGTAAACATTCTAGTTGGAATGACAAACATAACAAATGCCCAGAAAAAAATCTACATACTCAGAATTATAGTTGGAATGTTGGATTAGCATCTGTATATCACACTCCTACGTTCTCCATGGCACTTACCAGAAGGCAAATTCACATTTAGCAAAAGATTCCTCCACAAGTAGATTCATACATTAGCAACTTACACTAAATGCCCCCAAAATATTGGCAAGTACACAAAGAACAAAAGAAAATTGAACCAAAGCTACATCACATCCCTCCGTAACGTTGCCACATATGTTCAACTAAGTCATCATGAAGAGCATGATACACATTGCTATCTCTAATTTGTACATGACGAGACATGAAGGACTCAAAGTCATTGTTATGCTCTTGCAAAAGTTCCACTGGCTCATTTCGTTCCACTGTGTCATAAGAGAAATTAGTATAGACATCTCGTTTATCTTCAACGATCATATTGTCCAAAATAATGCAAGTCTTCATAATTTCTCCAAGCAATTTAGGATTCCAAAATCGTGCAAGCCCACCTACAATTGCAAAATGAGATTGAAGAACCCCAATAGCGCGCTCCACATATTTTCTTGCCGCCTCTTGCATCTTAGCAAAGTGTTGCTTCTTTGGTCCTTAAGGAGAAGAAATGGTCTAGAAAATTGTTGCCCATGGAGGATATATACCATCGGTGAGATAATATCCAAGATTGTAGGGGTGCCCATTGATGGAGTAATTAGCCGGCTCATCAAACAAATGAGAATGATCTAACATTGAGATCATTGTGAGACCCTGGCATTCCAAAAAATGCATGCCAAATCCACAAATCTTGAGAAGCAACGACCTTGAGGATTATTGTAGGTTTTTTAACATGACCACTATATTGCCCATGCCATGCCTTTGGACAATTCTTCCACTCCCAATGCATGCAACCCAAGCTTCCCAACATCCCAGGAAATCCACGAGCCTCCCCCATAGCTAGTAATTTGCTAATATCATTTGCATTTGGTGGTCTTAGATAATCAGTTCCGAATATTTCAATAATGGATCAACAAAAAGTCTTGAAGCTTAAAATTGCAGTGCTTTTTCCTATTTTAACGTGATCATCAACTCCATATGCTGGTAGTCCATAAGCAAGCATTTTAATTGAAGATGTCATCTTTTGTAATGAGGACAATCCAGCCTAACATGCATCTTGCTTTTGAACAAAATAAGACAATGTTCTACAATGGCATACATAACTCACGTCTCATTTGGAAGCATTGCTGAAATACTGAAGGTGGGTGACTTGGATCTTCAGCAAAATACTCAGAGAATAAAAGATCATGACCAAGTTTTCTTTTGCGGCAGATGTATGCACGTCCTACGGCTGAACCATGGCATTTGTTGAGTTGTGTAGCCTCTTTCCTGAACATTTTTATCATTGCAGAACTATTGGCCTCAAAAAAACCAAGTGAAGCTTTCTTCTCATCACTATCAATAGAAGAGGACGACAATGGCTTTTCCAGTAACGACGAATTGACATCCAAATCGTCGGCTTGAGATTCACGCACAATGAAACATCACCTGTATAGAGGAGGGGTAAAAAGTACTGTGTTCATCATTTTGCTTCTAGGATAATATTCAAGAATATGGATATGAATGGAGTATGGATATGATGCATGTATATTTAGATGTCAATTGTTTGTCCCTCATCTTGTTTGTTTACTTCTCCCCTTGCCTGTTTCTCAGATTGGTTTACGAAAGGCAAATAGGGATTTGTTGGATTGGAGTCCGCAAGAAACCATCAGGTTTTTTGTTTTCTGTGTAGGATTAAGTTTATGGTAACTTTACTGTTTAAAATTTATCATAAAGATGAGGGATAAATTTATCATAAAGGCTACAGACAAATTTATCGTTAACAAATGCAAGATGAAAAAAGATAAATTTATTCTATAGGTGAGGGATAAATCTATTGGATACAATAAATTCACTATAAGGGAAGATGACAAATTAAAGGAATAAAATAATTTATCATAAACGAAATTTACCATAGACGCAAAACAATTGGTAAGCGGTAAATTGGGCTCATCATATACTCCTTTCATTCGTCTTTGTTGGTCTATTTTTGAAAGCTGTTTTTTATTGCTTATATAGTTTAATATGAATTTCTAAACATATTCAATATGAATTTTGTTTGATAAATCTCAATTGATTTTATTATATAAGTTCGCAAAATCATAAAACTATTATAAAATGAAAAATATTTGTAATAAAAAAATAACACAGATTTTAAAAATAGACCAATAAAGGCGGACAGACGAAATAATTAGAAGATGTAGGCATGAAGTCAACTAATGTCATGGATGAGAATATAAGTAGATGATGAATTTAGGACCATGATTTAATTAATTTTATTTTAATTGGCCTCATCTGTTTCTCACAAATATGTGAGATTTGACGAGAAATGACTCTTTTTCTTTTATCTCCTCATTTCTTTCCATGGACAAAGGGGAGGTGTTGTGCAGGCGTGGCGGCGGTGCTTCGATGATCGGAAATATTCAGTATGTAGAGCTCGTCAGGTAGAAGAAGTGTGCCAAAAATCAATTCGTTCGGATATCATTAAGTACCTCATCGACACAGTATTACCTTAAAAAGAATGGATCCAAAATGGATCTGAATCACTAGATCAAACCACTAGAACCCATAATTACTAAGTTAAATGTGTTCCGATGAAACACTAAATAATATCCATAGACTTGATTTTTGGCACACTTATTTTTACTAGACGAGCTCTAGGTAGTGTTAGTGGTTCTTTTACTTCTTTACGATAAAATAATTAAGTGCGAGCGTGCCAGAGAGAGTTTCAATCTCCTCCCTCAGAGATTAACTTTGGAAAAACCAAATATAATCAGGCGATTGTGTTTTAATGGTTCAAATACCTCACTTAAGAGGATTTTTCTTTCAAAGTGAACAAATGCAAACCAATTTACTTAGGAAATTAAAGAACAATAAAGAAACAAGAGACTTCGATTAATAAATCAAAGATAGACTTACTTCGAAATTGTCTTCAACTTCAAATACAAGAACTGAGAACTTCGAACAGATGATCGTTACAAGAACAACCAAAATTAATTCTAACTACTTCCTAATCTACTTCCTACACTACTTCGAACTGGGTTCAAAATCCTAAAACTACTTGCCAACAAACAAACCAAGCATCATTTTTTGATAGCTGTTTGTTGAAGATTTGTTCGGGGTTTTACTCTTCAATTTCTTCTATTTATAGACGCTGCTTGCAGTTTGAACTTCCCGCCCAGTGAATTTGAATTTGGCTTGCTTCGAACTCTAACTTCTACTCTTTGAGTTGGCAGTTTCTTCTTTCCCACGTCTGAATTTGAATCTTCCAACTCTTCCTTTAGAAGCTTTGATTTTGAATCTGGGCAGTTACTCAGAATAACTCAAATGATTATTAGTTAAGGAGATAACTGTCTTTCAAAATGTACTCCTTGTGTCTTAACTGCCACTTTGCCTTGTTTCACAAGTTTATACGTGGAAATTCATGTGTTTAGCAGTTGATATCATGGCTTCGAAATTCATTTATACCAGCAATGGTTCGTAACTGCCAATAACTGCTTTTTCTAATTTGAGAAACAATACGACATCGTATTTACCCAATTTTGTTTTATTATTCCAGTGTGTTTTCATTGACAGATATGTGCCAACATTTGGTATCCTTGATTACGTGTCAATTAATTATTGGATTTGTTAATTTTATATGTAAACAGATAGTAAATGTTTCCAATCATCGGACCACTGCACCACACGCTGTGCATCACCAAGCTGCACAGCAGCTCCCCTGGTCCTCTTTCCATCCATCCAAATGTTAATGTGTAAACGGGTAAAAGCTACAATACAAATTAGGATTCCCAGTCGTCTCTGATCTCTCCCTCTCTAGTCTCTCTACCTGGACAACCTTCGCACGCGCTCTCTCCCTCCAGTCTGCAGTGACGGCCTGGTCTCTCTCTCTCTCTCTCTAAACTGTGACTGTTCTTGATTCTTTTTTCCCACTGCCACGAAATCTGAATCAACCGATGGCTGTGAAGTGGAGCTAGGGTTTCGCAGTCGCCTTTTCGAATATCTTATTGTTTTTGGTGGCGGAGTTTGGGATTGAAAATGGCGACTCTGAACCCTTTCGATTTGCTCGGCGACGACGATAACGACGACCCGTCGCAATTGATCGCTGCTCAGCAGCAGAAGATCGCGACGACGAAGAAGGCCCTGGCTCCGGCTCAGCCCGCCAAGCTGGCAAAGTTGCCCGCAAAGCCTCTCCCTCCCGCTCAAGCTGGTGAGCTGTCAATTCATTTCGTGTCTAATTTGGAGTTTCCAAATCTGATTTTGGGCTGTTAAATGAATAAAGCTTGGAGCAAGCTTTACTTGCGTTCTGCATTTAATGAAGCTCGAGTTGACTGATAAGTTGCTTGGAGACATTTTATTTTGGAATTCGTTAGGTCCCTGACTTTTTTTCGAACTAGGTTAGCAATACAATACTAAGCTAATGAAGCTGGGTTCCTAATCTGCTCGGCTAAAAGCTCGTTTGAAATCGGCATGAATGGCAGACGATGAAATGTTGGGTTTCTGATTCCAAATTAGCTTTTTTCAGAACACATTTTATTGTATATATAGAACTCCCTCCAGCAGCCCAACATAAGCTGGAGATCTCTCAATCCATTCGGGTCTAATTTGTGGTTGTCAATCTGATTTTGCACTGTAAAATGAATAAGCTTTGAGTTCTACTAGTGTTCTGCATTTTAAGAAGCTTCAACTGACTGATAAGTCACTTGAAAACATTTGATTTTGGGAATTTGTCAATTTCCTGTTTTTGTCTCGAACTCATTTATAACTATAGGCTAATGAAGCTAGGTTTGTAAGCGATTTGACTTGAAGCTCGTTTGAAATCAGCAAGAATGTTAGACAATGAAATGTTAGTTTCGGAATAGGCTTTCAGAACACATTTTAGAGAATATAACTACCAATCGTTTTTTAATATAGTTTTTGAGAATTTGAAAATGAGTAGTTCTTATATGCAAAATATCTAAGATTCATAGTGTGACAACAACCAAGTTCTAAAATTTAGTAAGTTTCCAAGGAAATTTGGGGGTGTGTTCCATGTGTTCAAGCTGGTGAGCTATGAGTCCATTTCATGCGAATTTGTAGTTTTCAATCTTATTTTGGGCTGTAAAATGAATAGTATTTTGTATTTAACAAAGCTTGAATCTACTACTAATTCACTTGGAAACATTTTATATTGGAATTCTTCAATTCCCGAGTTTGTTTTGAACTCGGTTATAGCAATACCAAGCTAATGAAACTAGGTTTGTAATCGGCTTAATTTAAAGCTTGTTTTGAAATCGGCAATGAATGGTAAATAATGTACTGTTTGGTTTCTTTTTCATAATCGCTTTTGAGAACACTTCTGGTGACTATAACTGCCAATCGTTTCTATGAAGTTCTTAGGCAAATAGTTTTTGAGAATTTGAAAATGTCTTTGTACTGCTTTGTGAATGAGTAGTGCTTGTATAAAATATTATTGTGGAAATTGTTCACCCAAATGAATTTTTGTTGAGTGTTATGAATAAATGAAATTGTAAACAAACCAAGTTTTTAACTTTGTTAATTATCCAAGCAATATTAGGGGTGTACTCATGTTCAAGCTTCAGCCTTAGCCCCTTAAGGTAAATGGTTGGCTGCATGGGAAATGATAGGTTGCACTGAATAGGATACAATACATAATACGTTTAATTGGTTGAATGTGCGGATTTGTGATTTTGTGCGCCCGTGTATTGTTTCATGGGCTGTGAATTGGTGGGATTCGTGAAGTATATGTCTTGTTTTTGCACTGCAGATGTTTTGATTGTACTATTCTTCAGACAAGTAACATGTTTTGTTGTTCTTTTAGTGCTATTGTTTGGCACTTATTTTTTGTTAGCCTTGTTATGTACAAATAATGTTTAGCATTTTCATTGACCTAATCCATTTGGAAAGTGACTATAAAAATGTTACTGCATGAACTAGGGTCTGGGGCATTCAATCCAATGAGATTCTTTGTAACCTTCATTTTGTTGAGCTGTGAGAAATAACATTGAACTGAAATTTTACAGATGGCACTAGTATTTTGAATATCCCAGACAGTGACGGTCGTCTGATTCCTTAATATTTGAAGCTTTGCTCCATGATTTTTTTTTTTTTAATAAAATCTCAGTTTGATTTTTTTGGCGATGCTAATTGTCTCAGATAGAAAATAAATAATGTGGGCAGTGTGGACCTATTCTTTTTATGGGGATAATGGAAGTCTGGAGATCAACTTGACTAGTATACCCTTCTTATGTGTCACTAGGTATTTGAAATGTTTTTCCATTTGTGTTTCACTAGGTAATATGTAAATAGTATTTTATTCTAAATTACGCTTCTTGGCCCATGACTTCATATTGGTATATTGGTCCAATGTTATCCTGTCATACAACCAATTGAATGAAATGTATCTTTTGTCATTTGTATTTCTCAATCACATTTTTTTCCGTCTCCTTTCTTTCTTACTATTTTTCATGTTACTCGAACATTCTTTTGAGTAGTGAGGGAGGCAAAGTCTGGAGCAGGACATGGTAGCGGGCCAGGCGGCCGTGGTGGTGGCCGTGGACTTGGGCATGGTCGTTCTGGAGGTGGTTTCAGAGACTTGGCGAATAATGAGAACTCATTTAGTGATAGTGGATTTTCTGGCAATCAAGGTATTAGTGATGACACATATACTGGGAAGCCCATGGAAAAGCGTGGTGGCTATGGTGGACCACGTGGTTCTTTCCGTGGTGGCCGTCATGGTGGTTTTAATAATGGAGAAATGGGACATGGGGAACGCACTCGTAGGCCATTTGAACAGCGTAGTGGAACTGGACGTGGGTAAATATATTGCCTTTGTGAGGTTTATTCATGTACACAACGTTTGGGGGTGCCTTCCATTTGTTTTTGTTAATTATCTTACATTTGATGTCTTGAGGCACCTACGTTTACTCTTTCTCTCTTTCTTCATCTTTGTGCAGAGATGAGACCACCAAACGTGGAGGAGCTGGTCGAGGAAACTGGGGACCACCAAATGATGAATTTGCTCAGTTAGTATATACTTGCCTGCTACTTGCCGTTTGATTTTTGTGCAATTTGTTTTGTTTGAATTACACTGCATTTTGTTATGAACTTTAACAGAGTGACCGAGGAATTCATCAGTGAAAGTGAGAAAAACCTGGGTGCTGACAAGCCTTCAGGAGAGGAGGGTGCGACAGATGTCAACAAGGATAGTCCTGCAAATGAAGCTGGTGGAAAAGAACCTGAAGATAAGGTGAACGTCTTCCTTTGGTATTTAATTGAGTCGTTAATCTGAAAATTCAAAATTCACTTTCTTATGTTTTAGGTTCTCAACTGGATTACTTAAGTTGATAGCCTGAGGCAAAGATGATACATGCAATAGCCTGAGGCCTTGTGTTTATGAATTGTTGTCTGGGATCATGTTGGAGCTGCCAGCATCTTTTCTCCTCTTGTTGAATTAATAAAATTAAAAGATCGAAGATGTCTATTTTTCGTTAACGAAGTTAGTTACGATATTTTTCCATGTTGATACACATTTAGATTTTATTCCAGGAGGGATCTTATTGGATTGAGTGAGTTTACAAAATTGTCCATGACAGTTTGCTTTTTTTATTATTCCGCCCTTTTTAGTAGCATCTTTTCAGTTGTTGCATTTTCTAGTGTTTACTGCCTCTTGGTTTGAAAAACAAAGGATTTAAGGACTTGGTACATAAAGTTTTCGTGAATCCAAGGTTTCTGGCTTTTGATTTTGGCAGCAAAAGAGGAAGTGATTTTTATCTAAGATATTATTGATATGGAAATATCACATAGTGTTGAAAGTTTGTTATGAAAGAAATGATCAGGAGGTTGTGGTGCAAAGAAGCAAGATGGCATATTGGCTTGGATGTAATGGCTTTGTGACTGAAGCCAAGTGTTTGGCCTCCCAGTGTGGTTGTTAGTGGGTGAACACTGAAGACATTTATAGAACTGATCTCATTGCTGGTTCAATCGTGTTGAACTGTCATTTAGCGACGTAGAAATGCTTTATTGGGAATTTGATGATATTTTCATTTTCCTGAAGACAACCTACACTTGGTAATCTATTGTGGGTGATAGGAGTGGCGAGCAGCCACTTCGCAGAACTATCAGTGGGAGAATCTTAATTTGAAATCAATTTAGATGCTCAAATTGACCAAAGGAATTTTTTCGAATAGGAAATTTATGTCTAAATGCACCCATCTGTTTAATTGGATGATGAGCTTTTTTTAGGCATCTCTAAAATAATCTTGTGCAATCGTCTCCTGAAAAATATATAGGAGATGACACTTGAAGAGTATGAGAAGGTGCTGGAAGAAAAGAGAAAAGCATTGCAGGCACTTAAAACTGAGGAAAGGAAAGTGGATGTTGATAAAGAGTTAAAATCCATGCAACAACTATCAAACAAGAAGGATAATGATGACATCTTCATTAAATTGGTAAATTGGTTGACACTGATTTTTCATTTTGTTGTCAGCTTCACAACCTTGCTAATTGTTTGTTCCGTTCTGTTTGACATTGTGTTATAGCGTTCTGAAAAGGATAAGCGAAAAGAGTTGGCTGAAAAGGAAGAGAAAGCCAAAAAGGTACTCCTGTTTCTGATTTTCTTTTCCTTGTGTTGTCAAGCCTACACGTCACACTTTTTCTTTTGCCTGTATGATGCATTGCTTGATCTATTGGTGATTTTGTTGGATGCCATGGTTTGCATTGACTCCTTTGTTCTCTTACCGTTTAGTTTCTTGTAATTTATGTCAATGTTTTATCTTCTTTGTTGGGCTTTCTATCTTTCTCTATATGTTAGATTAGATTGCTGTCATGTTTGACCTTGCAGAGGCACCAT
Source organism: Vaccinium myrtillus (assembly GCA_016920895.1). NCBI lineage: Eukaryota > Viridiplantae > Streptophyta > Magnoliopsida > Ericales > Ericaceae > Vaccinium > Vaccinium myrtillus. Next base: position 14,728,870 of record CM029276.1, read on the forward strand.
GAACGTGGGAGAGACTGTAACTGTAATTGTTCCATGTTATAGGATAAGAACGTGTCTTACATGTTGGACAACAGGATTTGAGCTTCACCTTTGGGTTGGGAGTCCCACTGAACTCTACTTATCCTTACAGGGTTAGTACGAAGTATCTACTCCCACGGGAAATGTAGGATAATTTGAAGTTACACTTGAAAAAAGATTTCGTAGTCCTTTTGATGATGCTAACGAGGGGCATTGATAATTGGAATTGAAGGTGGCTGAGTATTACCCAAATCCAGGACAGGCTATCCAATAATGAGATATGTGGGACTAGAATGAATCAAATCTATTGAGAAAGATTCGAATTTCACCGAGTGGTGGACTAAAACTGAGCCTTAAGTAGCATAATTACTCTATTTCCTTAAATCCCTCCAAATTGTTACATCCCAATCCAGTTACTTTATGGTGATAGAATAAATCTCAATTTATACTCTTAATTATTTTACAGGTCATGTCATGCACAAAATTTAAGCCGAAGCCATACCTGTAGAGCCAGAAGACTCTCATTTCGAAAAACCAAGCAAGAAGCAATTATCCCCAAGAGATGATAGCCCCAAGGGTTGGAAAAACTTTGTTAGAGAGAATGCGGAGAGAGTACCATCTACCGCATAGCAAAGGATCTATTGGGGGTTACAATGAGAGTAGGGTTATTTCCATAGTACCAAAAAAAATATGAGAGTAGGGACCTCCTCGTATGCTTGTAGTATTATGAATCCAAATGGTTGCATAGGTCTACACTTGACAAAAGCGTAGTGTACTTAAATTAATTGCACCAAATACCTTTACAATGAAAATTGGAGATCCCTAACCAACATAAGCCCAACGAATACACCAACGTATTCGATACTAATCTCATGTTTGGAAAAATGAGATTATACTGGATTGTTGGTGCATCCCCCTCGGCCAATACAACAATTCTAAAATGCTTCAGAGTTCAGAATGAAATAGCTCCCATGTAGATGCCAAGGATGGTACAACTGACAGTGAGTACAACTGTGTTACTTGGAACGTGGATCGTTCTATTATGAGGAACAAAAACTAGAATATGGTAAAACACTTGTTCCTTATTGGGGTATGACACTTGGTTCAATGGTCTTTTATGTGACAATATCCAATAGAGGATATTCTTTTCCAAATAATGTATACAAAACATGGCTAATTGCTTTATGACCAATTTCTTTGTATTTAGCCTCTTAAAACTCCACTCTCTATATTGAGTTCATCACATCAACTTTCTTGCAAAATATTGATCACTTTGGATTGCTGAAGTTGCCGTTTGGAACAAGGGTGTATTTTATTTTGTAATGTGCTTTTCAAACATAAATTGCTATGGTGTTAGCATTTTCTATAATACAGGTCGACAATGTGTGTTTGTATGTTATATTGTACATTTTTAGCATTTGGTTGGTATTGATATTTGGCTTATTATTTAGTTGACTGCTTATTTGCTTGTTCTAGGCCGTCAGCATTAACGAGTTCTTAAAGCCTGCTGAAGGAGAGAGGTACAACACTCCTGGTGGCCGAGGCCGTGGGGCTCATGGCCGTGGTTCAAGAGGAGGAGGTTATGATGGCGGTAGGACGATAACCAATGTTGCGGTAGCCCCTAAAATTGAAGATCCCGGGCAGTTTCCAACCTTGGGAGTCAAGTGAGATTCCTTGAGTGAGTTTAATGCAATTTACTAGAATAACGAATCTGCCGGCTTTAGAAAGGTTCTTAATTTTTATGCCTTCGAATGTAAATTTTTTGTTGTTTCTTCTTAGAGTTCCCATCTGGCTAGCTTCCTTTCATGTTGGTAGGTTATGATCTTGTGTTTCAAAATTTTGAAAATTTTGGGGCACATGAATATTAATTATTGCCATGCATTTTGTTGCTCAGTTTTGTTTTGAATAGATTTATACAATTTTCTTCAGAGTTCTATTATTAATGCTGCTTTAAGTCACATGTTTGTGTCCCTTGTCAGATAGTATCAAATTCTACTGAAATGCTGGCTGGAATGTAGGAATTTATACAACCTTGTTTTTATTTGACGATCCAAGTCAGGGGGTGTTTGGGAGCCTACTTTTCAACTTTTCATTTTCAACTTTTTGGCTTTCTAGCTTTTTGGATTATGGTCAGAATGTGTTTTGAATCTAGGATGAGTGTTTGGGAGAAATGTGCAGAATGCATTCTGAAAAAGGGCAGTGTTTGGGAGAATAATAATGAAAATGAGTTATGCATTGGTTGTTTACCATTTTGCCCTTATTTTTTTTATTATGGTATTAATGTGTATGAATATTGTTTTTAGCAATTTTTTTGAAGTGATATTGAGAAATATTTTTGTAAATCCAATTTTAATTTATTATTTTTTTGCTCTTCTTTTTTTGGGGCCGGATATGTTGAACCGTTAGATCTTGATTCAAGGGTCTAGATTGTTTAGTGAAAATTTTGAGGGCTTAGATTAGTTTAGCACTGATCCAACGGTCTTGGATGACTGAGTTTGGGTGTTCCCAAAGAAAAGAAAGTAGGGTTTATTGATATCTCCCCCTACCAGAGCAATCGGTTACTTTTTCTCTCTCTTCCCCCTTCAATCTGCTCTCTACCAGAGCAATACCTATATGAAATAAACCCATTGAAATTAGACAATCAAGGCTCAAATTACCCATGGTAAATCCGACGGAAGATCTCAAAGAAAAATCTCACAGAAGATGGAGATGCATTTATCGGGAATCCATAAGAAAATCCCAATTGGTAAGTCGAAAACCCAAACTAGATAGATTTCTTGAGTTTTTTTTAGTTAGAATTCTGTGCATTTAGAGATGTATGTTCACTGTTCAAAAACTCTGAGCAAGACATTTGTTGATTCAAGAAAAAAATGTCTCAACTGAAGAAGAATTGAGTAGGGGAGGGGTAGATGGGAGAGAAATTTTGAGGGAGAATGCAAAACGAGAATGAGAAATGAAAAAGGAGCTCCCCACCTCCTTTTCACTTCTGCTTTAGATTGTGCAAAATGCAAAACTCATTTTGAGAGAAAGAGTTCTGGGATTTCTCGGCCAAACACCTAGAAACAGATAATGAGAATGGGAAAATGAAAAAAAGAGGCGCCCAAACAGGCCCTCATTTATTTTTAAAAGCTCATCGATCATACAAAAAGTTGATCAGACACCGGTATATGTGTGAATGTACCATAACTGTGTGTTAGAGTATAACTGTCAATGATTAATTGCCAATTAATCTTAGACTAAATATGACGAGGGATCTGAAATGCAATCGTGAATTTGTCATGAATCCTGATGTTGCGTCACACTACACAGTTCTTTACGGGCACTGTCACACAAGGTATTTGTTAACCATGATTGCATGAAACAGGTTATTTACTCGAACTGTGAAAACGTTGTACTAGTCTTTCTTGGTTGTCTACTGGTTTTCGACAATTCTTTTCAACAGATTATTCAAGATCATAATATCGTTGTCAAAAACGTATTAGAATTTAAGAAAGGCAAATTGGCTGCCATAGCCACCAGCAACAGACCGGAAAATAAAATTCCAAATATTGATCGAAGTTTTGGGCTAGGTCGAATTCCAGTACTTCCACGGTCTGCTCCTTCGGGCATGCCTGGGTGGCCAAGTTAATAGTGAGGATGCATATTGTCCAGGCAAGCAGACTGATAACGAAGTATGCCAAGCCACATCCCTTCGTAGATCAGACAAACGATTCATAAGAATGGTTGTCAAATTTATATGTAACTCCACCAATTTTTTCTTCCAACATGAATAACAATAAACACAAGATCAAAAAGTGAACCGAACAGGCCCTTAATGTAGTCCAGATTTGAGTTGATGTTTGAACCAAACAGGCCCTTAATAGTCTAGATGTGAGCTTATTTGAACCTGATATAGTTGTGCATCTGCTGATTACTAGAAGATCAAAAGCTGCTTTCAAGGCTATCTATCACCACCTTGTGCGCTTTCTCAAAGCCTAAATGTAACCAGGTAAATTTCTAATAACCAGACAGCCAATCAAAAAACTGTGAAGAGAAACTAGTGTAGTACTATATTAAGTGATTATTTTCATTTACTTCCAAACAAATGGAAACAACTGGCGCGAATTGGAGCAATTTCAGTGCCATATTGTCCTAGTCTGCTTCTTGAAGCCAAGGCATGCTGTAGCAATCGCTGAGTAGCGAATTAAAATTAAATAAACGATTGCAACTTCAAGAGAATACAAAAAAGCAGAAGAAACAATTCTAACATTAATGAACAAGCTTCTTTTGTACATGCTTCCATTATATACTTCGAAAAGAAAATTTAAATAAAAAGGTTCGAGTTGGAATAGGTTTCAATCAAAGATAGTGAAGACGGTACATTTACATGCTACAGAGGAGCGGACACCCAAGGTGGTAGACAGAGAACTACTACGTACTTCTGCTTAAGAAGAGCAGCAGCCACTGCTCTGTGCAACTGGCTGTCCACGTATATTCACTGTCGAAGGCTTGGAATTGTTCATGGCTGGTTGGCTTGCCATCCTGAAATTAAGCAGAAGTTAGGGGCAAATGGGGCAGATGATACTACACAACACTTGAGCGATGCAAAGCAAGTAAAAAGTGAACAAATATCGAGGAATTGTTTTTGGAGAGTTCATTGACCCAATTAAACCAAGCAGCCTAGTTTCAAATTTAATTTACCCATCAATTTTTACTCCATATGACAGGGTTTGGGTTTTATTTCAGGTTGAGGAACCAGTTAAGGTTTCCCAACCTACTTATACACCTATTGTATCCGATGGCTCTAATTTCACCAAAGCTTTATCCATTGCAGGCTATAAGCTGACGTAACCATGCCATACATTGAGTTAATTTCAAAACCAACTTAAAAGAACTGAATTCTAGAACCTTAGGGAGGGGGGAAAACTGGAACTTGATATTATATTGTTCTTTTTTTCAAATCATGCTATTATGTTAGTTTGATACCCTTTTTTAACCTCCCCAAAAGTCCTTTTTTGAACTTTTCCTACAAGCATCACAACCATTTATGAAAACATGAACAGGTGGCAAAACACAAAGTTGTAAGGACCCATTGTTTGTATAACTGAACAATTTATGTTATACTCCCTCCATTTCAAATTGTTGGTCACTTTTGGGAATTCCAACTTTTTAAGCAGATATGCAATAACTGCATTCAATAAATGCATTCACATTAAACAGATTCATTAATTTCCAACAATGCTTCAACTTTTTTTTTTTTTTGAATGAAATGATTGTTGTTGGTAAAGGGGTTATTTTTGAAGATTGAATAAATTTTGTTTTGACTTTTCAAAGAGGACTAAGGGGTTCTTTGGCTAAAAAAACCATTTTGGTTTATTTTTCGTCTTTATTCACAAAACTTTAAGTTTGACTAATAATTTTATACTTTTTAGATTTTTCTCGTAGAGAGAAGCCAAGAAACCACAACAAATCGACCGAAAACTAACAAATGCAAAAAAAATTTGAATAAGGACAAAACCAAAAAAACCAAAAAAAAACCAAAAAACCAGTTTTTTCAATTCACCCAAACGAGGCCTAACAATTTGGAAGCTGGAACATCCCAAAATAGTGCAAGTGACAAGCAATTTGGAGAGTAAGAAGCAATTATTCATACAACTGTACAAGTAACTTGTCAGACCAATTTCGTGCAAAACAAAACCTGTAGCATGACTATTCTTCTTGTATTACCAAAATTATAAACTAAAAATAAAATTTTGCCCACAGTGGCACCTACCTATCTTTTATTGCAGCCGCCATAGCCATGAAAGCCTGCTCCACATTGGTAGAATCCTTTGCACTAGTCTCCATGAATGGAATACCAATTTCATCAGCAAATGCCTAAGAGAAATGAATTAAACACACAAGAAATTTTAACGATGTAAGCTTGAGATACACACTTCAAAGTCCAAACTAAAGTCCTTCACTAATTGCACAGGGCTAGTCTTACCTTGGCTGTTTCATAAGAGACAACTTTATTTGCAGTGAGATCACACTTGTTACCGACCAGAAGTATGTTGACATTGTCACTTGCATAGCGGTCAATCTCACTCAGCCATTGTTTGACATTATTGAAGCTTTCTTGGTCTGTGACATCATAAACTACCTAGAGGACGAGCAACCAGAAGAGAATTTAGTGCTAGGGCCAAAAGGCTAGTGCAGATATAGTGAGTACACTGAGTAGGTAACAAAAAATCAAAAATTTTAGGATAAGAGTCGAGAGACTCACTATAATGCCATGTGCTCCCCGGTAGTAGCTGCTAGTGATTGTCCTAAACCGTTCCTGCCCTGCAGTGTCCCACTGTTGAACATAATTAAGAAACTACAGCCCCAGAAACAGAAAGGTTCCATCGGATTGCATGCTAAAAGATAACAGAAACAGGCCAATAACAGTACTAAATGAAGAATATGTCCAAATTCTATACAATGTTGGTAGGTATGAATACAGGACTTCCCTTCCAGTATGAAAATAAATAACAAATTGGGTAAATTTCACAAAAACCCCGTGAGGTTTACCTTATGTACAAAATCCCCCTACACGGACCCACCTATGACAAATGATTATCGCCTTGAGGTTTATTCAGTTCAAGTAGCCCCATCTGCTAGTGGGCCGTTAGCTGACCTTTAAGTCAACTAACAAAATTTGTCATCACCCCTGAAAATTAGAAAATACAGATTCGAGCACTCTATAGCGTGATGTTTGTACTCTTCTCTCCTTTCTCTTTCATCTCTCCTAGCATCAGTTTCATCGTAATTATTAACTTTTCATAATGTCCATATTGATGTTATAATCTACGAATTAGCATAAATAAATAAATAGTTATCATATTGCCCATGCATAACCACAGTCCCTCTGAAGTGTGTTTATTTGTTTTATCTCTATTGAAAAATATATGTATATATCGTTGTGATAGCGTAACCATAAAATTCAGTTGGAGAGAACGCAAATTGTTTTCACCATACCCTAATCCTATAAAATAAATTGCACATATCATTGTTCACTTCTCTCTTCGGCTAGATTAGTGTTCCTAACATTATATGCTTTAAATATTCTATTTACCCCAAAGACTATGGGAAAATAATTTGGTTAGAAAATCGAATTGCTTCCAAATGCAACAACATTTTATTTTTATATGGATGTGATTATATGGGTGCAACAAAATATCAGAGTTGCATTTCAAGGTAATTTAGTTTAAATGAAAAAAAACTAGCCACATTGATCTAGCCAAGGATCTCGTTAAACAAATATAAATGTGCAGCTTATTTTATTTGATCAACAAAATATTTTTCCTTCATCACCTTTACACACAAATGTTTCTCGGTGGAGGTAAAATATAAACACGCTTTAACGACAAAAACAAGAGACTTATTTTATGCTAATTTGCAGATTTAAGAAGAAAACTACAACTAAAGGCTTCCACAAGAGTTAATTAATGATTACAATGAAGTTGGTGTAGGGAGAGATGAAAGAGAGAGAAGAGCATAGAAATAAGGTTATTGAGGGCTGAAATTGGTATTTTAGAAATTTCAGGGATGATGTCATTAGATTTTGTAAGATGACTTAACAGTCAACAAACGATCCACTAATGGATGGGGCTAATTAAAATAGGAATACTAACGCCAGGGAGGGGAGAATCATTTCTCATAGACTCATAGTCAAAGGTGGAGGGGGATTTTGGACATAATTCAAATCTCAGGGGTGTTCATGAAATTTACCCCAATGATCCATAAAATGGAAGAACTCCATCTAGAACCCATGTCAGTAAAATAACAAATAAAAGATTGCCACAAACATTTAGAGAGAAAGCAAAAGCCTACAATTTGAAGTTTGATAGTCTTCCCATCTTGCTCCACAGTGCGTATTTTCTACAAGGTCAAAAGACAAACAGATCATGAAAAAATTAACCCCAATATCCATGTACGTTAACCTAACTACTTAGCAAACTGTAACTTTACTCACAAAATCAACTCCAATGGTGCTTATGTAACTCTCCAAGTACGAATCATCCTATACACAGAAATGTACCAAGGAAATCATCAGAATCAAAAGGTATTGCAACATAAAAAAACCAAAGGCACACTAACCTAGGTGAACCTTGCAAAGGCATAAATAAGTTAACAAAGAATGCAGCAACGTAGACACTAAACAGAAGTTGAGTTCATCCTAAGACTAACATGTAGAATCATATAACTTTTACCAGGTAGTCGCCCTAGTTGGATTTCAGCCTTAAAATTAATTCTTCTATAAGCTATCAGACCCAGAAGTTGGTTCAAAGCATCAACATTGAAAAGGAATACGAAAGTTACAGTATCATGCCGGAATTCTACTGGCGGAGTCTGCCTAGGCAACCAAAGGCTACTGAATCCGAAAGCAACATTATTAACTCAATTATTTTGACATCAGAAGAGGGAGCAAAAAGGAAACACATGGCAATCCCAGTCATGTTTAGCATCTGATTTCAGTACCAATGATACGCTAGTCAATGTATGTCGCATAAAATGGGCCATTAGTGATTGGTTCAAAACATAGGAAAAGCAGAATTAACAACCTAAAGCGCACAAAATTATAAGCACAACTGCATTTAGCATATGAAGCTGTTAAAGTTAAATAACCGGAATTAGGCCTTCTTGGCTCTTGCTATCTTTCTTGAAGAGATAGAACATTCGGCTCAAATAAAACCCTATAATCTCAGATGTTCACGAGAAAAAAGATACAGAAAGTCTAATTGAATGGAAAGGAAAAAAAAAAAGTTCAAAAAAAGTTTAGGGCATGCTGAACACCTCTCATAAGCTCTTCCAGTTACACAGTAATTACCAGACATTTTGGGGGCCTAATTTCCAAAAATTTATGTTTAGGTGTGTGTATTGGGGTGGGGGTGATGATCCTTGGATATTGGGTGAGCTGTAGGAAACATCCACCAACCCGCAGGTCCATTGTTGCCTGCAACCATTTCCCACATATAAATGTAGCTCACATTGCATCTCCACTTCTCCCACAGGCCTCGAGCTCGTGCATGGACTCAAGCTATCCCAAATTCAATGACAAATGACCATGACTGGACAGCTAAAAGTATATTAAAGCGAAGGCCTTTGATGTTCTATAACTGGTTGAGTCAGTTTCATTATCCATGCAAACAAATATTTTTGTAGCTACCAAAAGGCAAATCATCCATGGTCAAACATCTTCAATAGGAATATAGTTCTGAAATCAAATAACTTAGCGATCCAATAGTCTTTAGTTATAGCCAAAAGAATCCAAAAACTACCATTCAAAAGGTTTAGGTCAAACAATTTCTCAGAACTTACAGCAAATCTAAGAAGGAGACACGATTTCCCAACACCGGAATCTCCAATGAGCAAAAGCTTGAACAGATAGTCACTGCAGAATAGAGCAACGTGAAAATTTCATTTTTAGGCATTAAATGGGTCCCACAATACAAAACATGTGCTTACTCAATCCTGTCCGTCCTCCCTAGTGAATACTAGTCATACAAAGACCTTGCCTTTGCACCCAAGGCCTTTCACTTGCATGGTTTAAGAATTTTCTGTTAATTAACAACTTATAAGGTGATAACTTGCCAAAACTAATTAAGAATCAAAAGACTGTCTTGAACAGTGCTAAACTAGCAATTACACTTACCCGCACTGCAAACAATAGAACACGCAATGGTATTTTAGAAAACAATTTCAACACTAGTACCACCAATTCTGACCCAAGACTTTCACCAGTTTGTACAATAATCTATATGTACATGCATAGTTAATAAGTTACGTTAAGTAACAGGCTCCAAATTCTTTGGCCCATCAGTCTCCAGACAAACAACGAAGGATACTAAATTTAGAGTAAAATTAACAACGCAATTAACAGGGGGCAACAGTAAAAGGGCATAAAAATTAAACCATGCATGCTGACTCAGATTAGAATTTCCCTTCTTAATGCTGCAGATATTTTCTCAACCCTAATAACTCAGAACTAAGAACACAACTTTGTGCACAATGGTCAATATAAATTGGTTAGTGATCCATTAAAAGCTCTCAAGTCAAGAGGTATATTATGTGTACAAGGCAAGACCAAATTGAGTTTGGTTACAACATAAGCTATGTAGCACGGACACGGACACAGCGGGAAACAGGAACACAGGACACGACGATTATCTAAAAATGGGGACATGGACATGGGAGGGGACAAGACGTTTATTTATTTTTATTTTTTATTTATTTTTGGGTAAATTAGCTTGAAATAGAAAAAAGACTAACCGAATATACAGCCTACAAGGGGCATACCCCAGGAGGAAAAGAAAGAAAAAGAAAAGAGAAAAAATCTAAAACTAAACCACAGCAAAATAAATAGCCAACAAAGCTCAAAACACACTTCAAAGAAGTAACACCAAAACAAAAGAAAGGCCAAGCTAGCTTCAAGAACTAAACTCTTGAAGCCTTTAACATCTTGATTTTTTCTTTAAGCTTCTTTTTGTTTTGATCTCTAGTGGATGAAGGAGTTGAGGATTCACCCACCACCTGGTTCAAACTACGTTGAGGTCCAACGAAATCGCCTTCCAAGGGAATCCGTGGAGGCTCTCGAAACCGTGCAAACCGACGAAGAGCCACAGGGGGAGGCTCTTGTTGAGTACTACCCTGACCAAGGAGAATCGGGGTAGCATCACAAGATACAGCCCCTGCAACATCTATCTTTGTCACCTCCACTGCGGAGGAGGCACCCGAATCCTCACATTTCTCAAGAATGCCAAACGCGTTAGTTGTAGGAGAAACATTGCTAGACAAAGAGATGGCCATAGGCATACCCGGAGTTTGATTTTTCCTCTTCACCACCTTTACCCAATCATCCTTGCTTCCACTAACTAGCCCATCTTTTGCATTTCGTTCATTAGCAACCGGGACGTCTTGTTCTACACTCTCCTTGACATTTTGCTCTTGACATTTTTCATTTATACTTTTTTAGTTATGCAAACTTACATTGTAACCACTAAATGTTTAGGTTAGGACTTCCATCGAAATGCACTTAGTGCTGCACAAATAAACTTCTGGAACCGTTAAACCGGTCCGAACCATATGTTTTGGTCCGGATCCGTGGATTAATGGTCTAGACACGGATTCAAAAAATTGAGAACAGTGAGATATGGTTCACTTGGAAACCGTGGATTAACGGAAGAGAACTGTTCATAAAAATCTATTAATCTGTTTTATTAGAATGTATATATGTACGGATATGTATATACACCACACTTCCCCTCCAAACTCCCTGAACTTGTTAAGTTACGGACCTCATTGATCCCGATCGAATTTTGATGATCCGAACCGTCCAATGTGTTTAAAAGGTGTTTTCAAAGGCCCCCGCGTGAAATCATCAAAAAAAAAAATACCGGGAAGGGCTTGATCCGAGCCGTTTTTCACAAAAACTGTATAGTTTTTGTAAAAAAATTACTTTTTGGATCAGTACAAGAGCGGCATCTTGACATCCTCGCTTTTCAGCTGATTTTTGTAGCCCAACAGCCGCTTTGTTGACAAGTCTCCACAGCCTGCTCTGATGTTGACCAACCCAAAACATTGAAAACTAATCTAATTTTGAGCCGAAGTCAAAACCGAACATCTACATTACTCATTACAAACCAATAGTCAGAGCTGAGGTTGAAACCACACATTCTTCAACATATTGGTCAAAAACCATACCTTTGAGGCACCACTACTAATTCTTTATCGTTGCTTACCAAAAGCAACACCAATGTTGGGGAGGGCGACTTATGACACCAATGCACGGAAAATTAGGCTCGGCCAAGAAATTGAGCTGAGGTCCAATTGTGCGTAAAGGTCGAGCCCAATGACTTCTGACCCAAACTTCCTTATTTGGGAAAGCAACCCTTCGTAACAAAGAAGTGGAAGGTGATTCTACCAAAGTGATAAGGAGAATCCTATGAGAAAGCTGGGTTGTGCGGGCCTTGGAGTGAGCTCTTGAGATCAACATGGCAACATTGACACGTAAGGCTAAGGCATGATCTCAACCCTTAGTGGTATACCTACTTCTTTACACTGAGATGAGCTTCCGTACTTGCTCTATTCCACTCTCAAAAACTGACATAGGCATCAAAGTTTTATCCAACCAGACTCTGGCTGGGTGTCACTAGTGATGGATCTTCATTGTTAATTGCTCAACCAGATTCAAAAGAAGGTTTGATCAAATGATTTTGCAATTACTCATTCCGGATGGCATAATCCACCCCAGCACATATACCATCTGCATGCATTTAGACATAGTATATTCACCTATCGCCGGCACCACACTTTTTTTTTCTTCTTGGTAAGCACAATACAAGCAAGAAAACAGAACAGAAACAAGAGCCAATACGAAAACCAAATCAACGGAAAGGAAAGAACCTAAACGGGTCTACCCCTGCAATCAGTTCTTCAAGGCCTTGGGAGATTCTGCCATCGGGGAAAGAGAGCAGCCATTGGGGAAAGAGAGCAAATAGCGTAATAAACACTATGAAGCCATCCAACGTGCCCCCTTGTTTCTCTCCCAACCACACCACAGGTAATAGCTTCGTTGGCACGCTGCCCAACAATGCTAAAAAAGAACTTTCTCCACCAAAGGTCTAATTTTTCAAAGGCATGCATTACGAGAGTTCTTGCCATGGGCAATATTCTTCGGGCCCATGCCTCTGTCATCAAAATTGAATAAGCTATACCAAAGATCACAAATTGAGGCCGGGACAACACTTTTAAATATCAAAACTTCTAATTGACCTTGATTTCAACGCAACAACTTAAGCCACACCCCACCAACGAATTTAGGTTTAGACTCTCGGAATCTAGGGTAACTATACGAGCTCAAGAATCATCGTCCAAATTAAGCATCAAATTGACCATGAATAACAATCAAGACACAAAATTTAAAACAAAAAATTTGATTAAAAGAATGTATGTAGTACGATTGAGTTAATTTATCGCCTAGTTGTGAGACCTAAATTAAGTTAAAATTCGAAGAATATTCGAGGAGTAATGGAACTTACTACTCTGGATTCATGGCTGTGATTCTAATCGATCAAATTCAATGGTCGCCCGAAATAGCTTGGTTTTCCGGCTGGGAAAGGTCAGAACTGACGGATCTTTGCCGGATAAATCTGCAATAGAGAGGACAGAGAGGGAGGAGAGCTGCTAGGGGTACCCCATTTTGTGCACCGAAAATGCACCCCACGCCTTCGGGGACCCACTTTTGGGTCCCAAACGAGTGATCCGAACCGTTCATTATTCTTAAAACATTTTTCCGAGGGGGCCCACAAAAAATCAGCTCAATCGGACGGTTAGAAATGCTTGAACCAAAATCTCACCGTTTCAAAATCTCACTTTTAATTTGAAACGGTGAGATTTTGGTTCAAGCATTTCTAACCGTCCGATTGAGCTGATTTTTTGTGGGCCCCCTCGGAAAAATGTTTTAAAAATAATGAACGGTTCGGATCACTCGTTTGGGACCCAAAAGTAGGTCCCCGAAGGCGTGGGGTGCATTTTCGGTGCACAAAATGGGGTACCCCAGGTTTTCCGATTAAGGAAAGTACTCTTTGTACCCCTTTTCGTCCGAATTTTAAAAAATAAAAAATAAAACAAAAAGTGCATTTCAATTCGGAAAAACCTATGGGTACCGACCCATAGCATTCTCGGGGATTCACTTGGGTCCCATACGAGTGATCCGAACTATTCATTATTCTTAAAAAAAAATTCCGAGGGGCCCACAAAATTTCAGCTCAATCGAACGGAACGGTTAGAAGTACTTGAACCAAAGTTTCACCGTTTCAAACAACTCGGAACCCAAAAGTGGGTCCCCGAGCATTCTCTGTACATTTTTTGTACATTTCGGTCAGTACATGTAGCAATGTCCTTTCAATTCGGATTGTCGGATACATTTTTGGACGATCCGAACACACCGCATGGGTACCACGTCACCATACCTTATTTGCACCCATTGGAAGGATTTTAAATTTTAACTCATCACCTATTCGGAAGGATTAAAATTGGATTGTGGGAGTACTTTTTTAATGACGACAATGCCAATGCCGTCGTCATTAAAAAAAAAGGAGTACATAGGGATAAGTTAAAGTTGGTCCAGACTATGTGTACAGATCGAGCTCGGGGCTCTTAGATCAAGCATCTAAAGACGTCCGATTGAGCTGATTTTTTATGAACTCCTTTGGAATTTCATTCTAAGATGAATGAACGGTTCGGATTGTTCGTGTGGGACCCAAAAATGGGTCCTCCGAGCCCAATCTGTGCATTTTCTGTGTGTGGGTCTGTACCCATATAATTATCGGTTAAAGTTGGACCGTGGGAGTACTTTTTTAATCCTTCCGAGTAGTAGATGAGAGAGAGAATACTTTTTTAATACGTATGATACTCCTTACCTTCACTTTAACTTGAAAATATTTTTAGGGTCATCATTCGACAATGACATGGTATATGAGTCAATAATGGAAACATGACATAAACTAATTCTTTAATGCCAAGAGGACAAATCAGTTACACATTCCAAAAATGCCCCCGCTAGCCCATGAAAGTGCCTAAACCCCAAACCCTATCAAAGTGTCTAAACCTCAAACCCAATAAAAGTGTCTAAACCTAAACCCTAGGGTACCCTATGAAAGTGTCTAAAACCCTAGGGTACCCTATGAAAGTGCATAAACCACTAAAACCCTATAATTGGAAAGTGCACCCTAAGTGCCTAAACCCACTATGCCCTTCCCTAAAGTGCCTAAACCCCCTAAAATTGAACCCCAAAATTGAATCCACCCTCACAATTGAAGAGAGAGAAATTAGTTTTGTCCCACCCATTAAACTTGTCCCACGCGTTAGAGAGAGAGAGAGAGAGAGAGAGAGAGAGGGTTTGACGCACGACTGGTCAACAAGCATTAAAGGCATTGTACCTGCGGGAAAGTGACGGGTCAGTGTTTCTTTGGTGTGAAACGAAGTTTGTAATTTTTTTTTATCGTTAAGGGTATTTTTGTCTAGTGTTGTTCTTGAGCCCTCAAATATTTCCTATCAATGTATTGAAAGACTTAAAATAAGTTAAGCTGGACTAAACACCCTTTAAAGTTCCAAATTTGTCCTTTTGGACAATGTCAGATATTTTTAAAATTGTTGGCTTTTCAAATAAATTTTGAACAACTAAATGTTCATCTATCACTCCTACGTGTTACACATACCATTTACTAATTCGTGGCACAAACCATAAAGAAGTGTGTTAATTTTAAGATTGTAATTTTGCATCCGGGTCCATAGACCCGTGTTCCTAAGAAATTACCTCATATTTAAAGATAAGTCTGAACTAATGGGGGAATATTTGCCAACTTTTTTATTTTTTTTATAACCGGATATCCAATGTAAAGAATTATTCAACATCGAGTAGTAGTGTAAGTTAATTCAGACCTTTTGTTACTTGACCAAAGTTTGAAAAATAATCCTAAACCACAGAGCACCCATATTATCCTCTTGCAAGTTGTCCACAAACATGAAACAAGGTTGAGATACTTGTGCACCAATGGGAGAGCCATTTACGCTAGTGCTAGTCTATAATATATAAAAATGTACGTTACCCCTCAAAAGCTTCCAAACCGCGAATCTAAATTCTTAAGAGAGATTTTTTGGTTTTTTATATATTTTTAGATATTAAGAGGGAGAGGACGTGAGAGAGAGAGAGAGAGAGAGAGAGAGAGAGAGAGAGAGAGAGAGAGAGAGAGAGTGTGTGTGTGTGTGTGTGTGTGTGTGAGGAGCAGGAGTAGTAAAATTTACGTCTTAAATCTTTTAGTCAGTAAACAGCTATGGGCAAACAAACAACAAAATTGGTAACTATCCACTGGCCACTGCACCCTGCGTAACGCATGAAACTGCGTATCAACTCTTGAATTCTACACAAAATCTTATGAAGAAGTTAAAAACAGGGACATTTACATGAAGCGAAAACAAATCTAAATGAACTCACCCTGCGTAAGATGATTTTATGTTGGTTCCATGCAAATCTCTTTCTCCCTCTCTCTCACTATTATGTTTATGATTTTAGCACAGATGCTTAAAGGAATATGATTAAGGATAATGCATGTTATAGAAGTGGCGAATAATTTAAAGGTTAGTCACTTGAGGAACATATTTGTATCAATTTTTTTTCCCTTTCAATTAAATTGTTTTCCATTCTAGTTGATGAGTACTATTATGATTTCCTTCTTAGTAAATTACCCTGTTCCATTTCAAAGTGATTAAGTAATGTAAGTGGTTATAAATATATCCGGAGATCGAATCAGAGGATATTTTGTTCTTTTTCTTGTAAAGAGCATTTAATAGAGAATTGCACCCACTATTCAATTCAAAATCAATAAAATTATTATTTTGTGCATTTGTTTCGCGTTTTTTATTGCATGACCCGAATTTGTGTGTTATAAGAACTTCAAACATAGACGCTAATCGGGAAAGAAGATTCCTATATGCATTGTTGGGTGATTCGCGAAGAATGTTGTAATTGGTCTAAACACTGCCTGCCTTTAGTTGATGTGGTGCAATGCAATGTAATGACTAATGTGCTATGATTAATGTAATGACTTGTTTCATTGCTACTGTATAAATGGCATTTTACTATCTTCAACCCGTTGCTAGCGAATTGGGTCGCCAAATTCCATAAACATTGTAAGTTTACCATAGAGCAAGTAAATATGCAACTAAAAAGACAAGGTCTAAGGAAGATCTTAGAACTATAACCAATCCCTCATTCACTTCTTTCTTCCAAAGATGCATTTCTCTGTCTACGATTCTTACGGTCTTTTTCTTCCTGTAAACGTATATGTCGATTTCCATAGTACTATGATTTTATCTTTGCCAAGATTCCCCCTAATGGATTTGTTAAAGAATCTTCTTAGCCATTAGATAGAGTAATTGTGAAACCTCATAAATCTTCTTGTAAGATAGGTGTGGATGCGGCTATTTGTTAAGCCTTTTAGCATTGAAGCATTTCATTTTGAAAAATATAGAAAATATTTGACCTGGCCTTCATTGGTGGAGGTAAATCGTTGTTTTGAATACTTAGTAAACTTTCTCATTGGATTTCTTCATCAACACTTGCTACAAGAATTGAATTAAGAGTAAGACCACAGACCAAATTACTCCACAAAAAACTGTGACTAGCAGATTGGCTTACGTTTAGGCGAAGGGAGCAAGTGATTCCATCAAATGTAAATGTTAAGGCACAGAGTGAGAATTTATCAAAACCACATTTTATCATTTTGAAAAACAATATGGTTTTATCGGATATTCATAAAAACCAAATTTTATCATCTGGCAAACACCCCCATATACTCTCTCCTCTTCATCCTTATAAAGGCAAACCTACCTGCATGTTTATTTAGTATACTGGTTATGCGGAACACTTATAATTTAAATAACCAATTCCAAATTACTGCTGCCTAAATAACCTATCTATTTGGTAACCGTTGCAGGCTGCTACTTTTGGATTAGAGCAATTTTTGGAGCAAAAAAGTTGGCCTTTTTGGATATTGCTCAGATATAGCTGCAATCGTTTCAGCTATTTTAGCATATTAAGCAAACATAGCTGCAAATTCATTCCTAATGCATTGGCATGTTATGACATTTGCACAAGAATGAAATGTTACACCCAAATATATGCATTGCGATAAAAAAATAAAAGGACTCTAGTCTCATCCATGTGGTGTCAAACCATAGACCTCACCCTCACTGTTGAAGTGTATCTGCAAAGTCACGACCAATCAGCTCCCCGTTTAGATAAGCACAAACCCAGATCACTGACCTGCAGTATGAAATCTCTGCGCATCATTGACAAGTGATGAACGGTTGATGGTATTCCAGCCGCAATTGAGGGGTCATAGCCAATTCCAAAGTAAAAGAGGATAGGTCTGAAATATAGGACACGCCAGCCAACACACATCCCACATGCAGAAAACTTAAAAGGTACTTAATAAAGGGACTATAAATTTCACAGTTTATCATTCTCCATAATATGGAAAAAAAACTGCTCCTCTTTGCAGACCAAAGAAGTGGCTTATATCCGCAAGTTATACTTTAACCCCCTGAAATTCTCCATTCAGTCTCTTACAGTTTCACAGTTGAATACAAATTTTGCTTACCCTGTTTGGTTTTCCCATTTTTTCATTCTAAGTAGGTGCAAAGCTTGACAAGGAAAGGAGAATGGCATCGACCATTGTATCAGTAGAGGACATAAATCCATCAACGAAACGCTACACCATTGAAGTCATCATCCTTGAAAAAGGAATGCAAAGAACTACATCAAAGATGTCAATGCCATATCAACGCATTGTGCTACAAGATGTTGAGGTACAAAATACCTATAGTCTGGTTGGCAAAATACACATCTAGATAGTGAAATTAATTCTATGATATAAAAATACCAGGGAAACAAAATCCAAGGTACTATTTTTTGTGAAGACATCACGACCTTGGAAAACACTTTGAGGGTGCATAGTACATACGCCATAAGCAATGCATCCGTGGACAAGGTTGACGTTCAGCACCGAATTATAGACCACAAGTTCCAACCCATCATAACTGCAAGAGCCCCCATTGAAGCCAAACAAATTGAAGGCCTCACAATCCGAACCCTCAGCTTCAACTTCACCCCAGTCAGAGACATTCAAAATACACTAGATGGTGACCAAAAGATCGGTACTACTACAGATTAACGTCATATTTATCTACTATTTTAAGAGTCAATAAGTAATGTTATTAATATTTCAACTCTTTCCTATATAACAGATGCCTTATTTGCCATTCTCAATGTTCGACCTGGTAAGAAAGTGAAGGATTCTTCGATTGTTGACCTGCGCATCATTGATCAAGGGTAAAATCTTTAACAACCGTTATAAGCATGCATCATTTACCAACTTGTTTGTTATCAACAATTATAGATCTTGTAGAATGATCCCAACAACAATTTCATCATGGGACCAGTTTAGCGAGCATGAGGCAGGTGCAATGCAGAACTTACCGGGTGCTTTTCCAATAGCAAAAGGATTCCACCTAAAAATAACAACAAACTATGGTAACGCTTTACTTTTACTCGTAATAACATATATAGTTGTAGTTGCGTAACATGTTCTGACATT
The DNA here is from genome assembly GCA_016920895.1 of Vaccinium myrtillus. NCBI lineage: Eukaryota > Viridiplantae > Streptophyta > Magnoliopsida > Ericales > Ericaceae > Vaccinium > Vaccinium myrtillus. The sequence continues at coordinate 14,748,048 of CM029276.1, forward strand.
ATATTATGAACAGGAGTGGCTCTAGCAACCAGAAGCTCATCTACATTCATTCTCAATCCATCAATCCAGGAGGCTATTGGCCTCTATGCATGGTAATTTACACCTAACCTTGACTTAATACCACAACAGAGCACTCAATGTCATGCCTAATTAGGCACTCTCTTAAAAATAGGTGTGCAAGAAATGCAACCAAAATCAGGGGACTTCAGGCCATGCCACAAGGAAGAACACTGATTCCTAAGGCAAGCGCACCAAAAGAGAAGCCATTGTGAGCATTGCAAGCCTACCAACATCGATCGAAGCTGTAACTATGCTAGAATTAATTGCACAGTTGTTAGGACCTTAAACAATGTACTGACATGACACATCTTGCAGCCACTTCTCTTTGGAGTTGAAGGGGTGATTAAGATCGTGGACTATGGGCAGAGGTTCATATACATGTCATGCTCGATCTACCATCGAGGAACTAATGTTGCAGGAGATAACACATTCTAGTGCAACTATTGTGGACAGAACGTACCACCATAGACAAGGTAAAAAATCACAAACTGCCATAAAAAAAAACACTTGACCATTAAAATCTATTATAAGGATTTCTTGTTTAGGCTTAATCCGTGTTGTCGTACATGATCAAATTCAATGTCGAACTGACCGACACAACAGGCACAATCACAGCTGCAATCTTTGCAGACACCGCAGAGGAATTCTAAAACATCACAACTGATGAAATGAATGCTAACATTGTTGATGTAAGATTCGGCGACACACTATCTCATTCATATACAATGTTCAAATAACTCACTTCAATGGGTTTGGAACAGGAACAGTTGCAGTGGCCCATGCTGGAAAGACTGACTAGCCAAAGAGAATGCAGTGTAAACCTTAGGCCTCGTTTGATTCGCGGACTAAAATAGGTGGGATTGATAGTCCTGGGATTAGTAATACTGGACTATTTGTCATGGGACTAATTTAGTCCTGAATCCTACACAATCCCTTGTTTGATTCACAAAGGATTAATATAGGGATATCCCTGGTTAGGTCTATCCCATGTTTGGTTCTGTCATTAAGTTTTGAGATTAATTGGGGACTATTTCTCCCTCTCTCCCCTTTTTCTCGCAAAGGCAACCTAGAAAAAACCATTGAGGAAGTGTCTGAAAAAAAAAACACAGCAAACCCATTGTCACGAAGACGATTTGACAGAACAAATTGGGAAAATTTTAGCGTTGGCCTCACACGCTACGCCTCTGCATCCACCACCATCCCCGTCACGAACCCTCCACCTCAGTGTCGGTGTATCGGTCCCGGACAGCCAAAAGTTGCGGCTTCAACTCCATTTGGGCCAATCTGCATAGCCGAAAATTTCGTGTCTCTCTCGGCCAACATCGCCTCAGCTACCCTGTTTTCCCTAATCGCCGCCCTCCTAGCCCTCTTATCCCTCACCGCCTGCAACCTTGCCTCCTCCGCCAACCTCGCCTTCTCGGCCAACCTTGCCTTCCTCGCATCTAACCATCGACGGAATAATATAATAAGAAAAACTACACGGAATGTTGAAACAACGAGCAGAGGAAGTTTTTGAAAGAAAAACAGAGAAATGACATGGCACAACGCGACACGATTAAGTAAATAGGCCGGCACGGCATGACACGGTTAAGAAATAGCACAGCATGGCATGAAGCACAGTTCGCATGAAGCTAACTGGGCTATGCCGGCACAGCACAGCCTGCTTGACACCCCTATGCCCACTTGAACCTCTCACCTAAAGTTGTTCCAATTGACCTCACAGAGCCGACAAATCGATCTGTCGCCGCACCACTTATAGCCCCCGCAGCTAAGACGAGAAGCTCGCCAAGAGCTCCATTTGCCGGCGCCGGCCTCATACGATGCGCCTCATCATCCACCACCATCCCACCCGCCAACCCCGGCAGCTCAGTGTTAACGTATCGGTCCCGGACAGCCAAAAGTTGCACCTCCAACTCCATTTGGCCCAATCGCTCTTGCATAGCCGAAAATTTTGTCTCTCTCCGCCAACCTCGCCTTAGGTACCCTTTTTTCCCTAATTGCGGCCCTCTTAACCCTCCTATCCCTCATCTGTCACGCCCCGCCCCGCAAACGGCACCCGCTGTGGGCCCGGATCGGTGTGGCCACGTGACATTCCAACACAAAGACCAAACATCACCTACTCAAATGCCTAAGAATTAAACACAGCAGAAATCTTATAACATATAAAAATAAGTGTATACGTCGAACCACAAACTTAAACATCAAACAACCGACAACTTAATTACATAACATGTAGTTCAAGTTCTCAAAGTTTGATTAACACAACTCAAAACAGACCACTACTAGCCCAACCATGAGCAAACCAACTTGGCTAGCTACGCCACTCGAGACCAGGCCAAAAAGAAACTCCAAAATGACCAGCAGTAGTGGACCCACTCAAACCATCAGCTATCTGGCAATCAAAGAAAACCAGAGTGTGTGAGATATAGAATAAATTCAATAAAACATAGCTGAAGTACCCAATCGATAAAAAACAAGTACATAGTCACAACACATGATCAACATCAATTATATAATCACAACACATGATCAACATCAATTATATGATCACAACACATGCAGTGACACGTCTGCCACATCCTATGTATCCTAGGTCACTGTGGGAGCACACCCCGCTCGTTGTCACCAGTAATTAGGCGGCACAACGTACTCGTGGTATAACCCAATCCACAGCCCCTGGAAGGAATCTGAATAAAAAACTACGCAAAAAAGTAATATGAATCTGCAGTTTCAACAAAATCATCAACTTTGAATCAAAAACTGCTATAACCTGGAAGGAACCAAGGCACAATCTATACATATTCTCGAAGGTATGCAAGTCTAGTTTCCAAATCAAAAAGCAGTTCGCAAAACGGATACCCGACCTATGAGTTATGCCCATTTTCCCAAAGAGTGTCAGTGTCGTCTGCACAGACGCGACCCCGACAGCAGTTCGGTAGAACATTTTTCAAATTTTCTGTATTTCGAATTAAGGTTTGAAATTTTTACACAATACAATAGACTCATGGACAAATCAACTGTAAAAATGTCAAAAATTAACAAGCCATTTCAGTACCCGAAACAAGTTCGTGAAAACTGGTCTGAACCTAGTTTTATAAACCCAATCACTGGGTTATAACCAAAACCCACGAACTCAAGAGTTCTAAAGCTCCAAGAACTGAACCCCAAGCCTAAAACCAACTGAAAATAATCCATCTAGGGCATGCAATCAACAACAAATTAAGGAATTTCAAATCAAACCAAATATGAAGCCCTAAGTGGTTTCTTCCCTTCATCTCCATTTCTCCTCTTCCACCGCTCTCTCTCTCTCTCTCTCTCTCTCTCTCTGATGTTCAAGATCAGAACAAGGGAAAAGACAAACGTAGATATTTTTCTTGTATCTTCCCTAATTACACTATACCACTCAAACAAAACATCCCTAATGGTTTTAGCCCATAACACCTAATCCATTTAACAATGCGAATTAGATGTTATTTATCCAGGACAGGTATTACAACTCTCCCCCCCTTAGGAAATTTCGTCCCGAAATAAGATTTACCTGTCTAAGAACAAATGTGGGTACTTTTGTTTCATTGACTCCTCGCCCCTCCCATGTAGCCTACTCAACCTTGTGATTCCGCCACAACACCTTCACATATGGAATCACTTAGAGCGTAAAACATGCTCCTTCCGATCTAGAATCTCAACTTGTGTCTCCTCATAGGACATATCCTCACAAAGTTCCAATGGTTCAGAACCCAAGATAAGTGATGGATCTCCTACGAACTTCCGAAGTATGGAGACATGAAAAACGTCGTGTATTCGAGCCAAAGCTGCAAGAAACTCTAGCAGTGTTTGCCACATCATGTGGTTGCAAAGGAACTTGTTGCTCCACCTCATTCCCACTAGATGCCCCATCTTCCGCATGAACCGTATGCTCTGAATTTATTTCTCAAAACCTGTCTCAACAACTTAAAATAGCCAACAACAAACATGTAGTTCAAGTTCTCAAAGTTTCATTAACACAACTCAAAACAGACCACTACTAGCCCAACCATGAGCAAACCAACTTGGCTAGCTACGCCACGCAAGACCAGCCCAAAAAGAAACTCCAAAATGACCAGCAGTAGTGGACCCACTCAAACCATCAGCTATCTAGCAATCAAAGAAAACCAGAGTGTGTGAGATATAGAATAAATTCAATAAAACATAGCTAAAGTACCCAATCGATCAACAACAAGTACATAGTCACAACACATGATCAACATCAATTATATAATCACAACACATGATCAACATCAATTATATGATCACAACACATGCAGTGACACGTCTGCCACATCCTATGTATCCTAGATCACTGTGGGTGCACACCCCGCTCGTTGTCACCCGTAATTAGGCGGCATAACGTACTTGTGGTATAACCCAATCCACAGCCCCTTCACAGATACCATCTTTCACACACAACATGCATATCAAAAGCTAAATCTTCATTTAGCATGATACACCAACACCACTACAACCATGTCTCATTGAAGATAACCATATCAAACACACTCACCTGAGAATCAACCGAAGTATGCCAAACTATGATTTTGGCATCTCCTGAACAACTGGCTCTTTATCTAGCCACAAATCAACTAATATCAGTCTATGAGCTTCCACAGATGTCTCACATATAATCAAAAAGATAATGATGTAACATAAACAACTTATAAGGTCATCACGATTGAAGACAAGTCAAGACACAACAACACTCCAAAACCAGTACGAAATATGACAACCAACCCATCGTATCTGGGCTAGCATTTCTATGCGTTCAGAATACGGTCATGAGACCACCACAATTAGAAAGTAGACTTTCAGTACATAATTTTCGACATATAACTTGCCCTATTCGGAGTCCGGATGGCCAAGATATGCTTGTTCGAAACTACGCAAAAAGTAATATGAATCTGCAATTTCAGCAAAACCATCAACTTTGAATAAAAAACTGCTACAACCTGGAAGGAACCAAGGCACAATCTATACATATTCTCGAAGGTATGCAAGTCTAGTTTCCAAATCAAAAAGTGGTTCGCAAAACGGATACCCGACCTATGAGTTATGCCCATTTTCCCAAAGAGTGTCAGTGCTGTCTGCACAGACGCGAACCCGACAGCAGTTCGGTAGAACATTTTTCATATTTTCTTTATTTCGAATTAAGCTCTTAAATTTTTACACAATACAATAGACTCATGGACGAATCAACTGTAAAAATATCAAAAATTAACAAGCCATTTAAGTACCCGAAACAAGTTCATGAAAACAGGTCTGAACCTAGTTTTATAAACCCAATCAGTGGGTTATAACCAAAACCCACGAACTCAAGAGTTCTAAAGCTCCAAGAACTGAACCCCAAGCCTAAAACCAACTGAAAATAATCCATATAGGGCATCCAATCAACAACAAATTAAGGAATTTCAAATCAACCAAATATGAAGCCCTAAGTGGTTTCTTCCCTTCCTCTCCCTTTCTCCTCTTCCACCGATCTCTCTCTCTCTCTCACTCTCTCTCTCTCTCTCTCTCTGATGTTCAAGATCAGAACAAGGGAAAAGACAAACGTAGATATTTTTCTTGTATCTTCCTTAATTACACTATACCCCTCAAACTAAACACCCCTAATGGTTTTAGCCCATACCACCTAATCCATTTAACAATGCGAATTATATGTTATTTATCCGGGACGGGTATTACAACTCTCTCCCCTTAGGAAATTTTGTCCCGAAATAAGATTTACCTGTCTAAGAACAAATTTGGGTACTTTTGTTTCATCGACTCCTCGCCCTCCCATGTAACCTCCTCAACCTTGTGATTCCGCCACAACACCTTCACATATGGAATCACCTTATAGCGTAAAACGTGCTCCTTCCGATCTAGAATCTCAACTGGTGTCTCCTCATAGGACATATTCTCACAAAGTTCCAATGGTTCAGAACCCAAGATAAGTGATGGATCTCCTACGAACTTCCGAAGTATGGAGACATGAAAAACGTCATGTATTCGAGCCAAAGCTGCAAGAACTCTATCGGTGTTTACCACATCATGTGGTTGCAAAGGAACTTGTTGCTCCACCTCATTCCCACTAGATGCCCCATCTTCCGCATGAACCGTATGGTCTGAATTCATTTCTCAAAACCTGTCTCAACAACTTAAAATAGCCAACAACAAACACAAGTTATACATATATCTCACACGATAGTCATCCACCAACCTCTATTCGACACACACAAGACTCCTATGGTTCACTACCAAACCCCAACCGACTCTCAACACAGAGTCTAGAACGTACTTGCTCTGATACCAATCTGTCAAGCCCCGCCCCGCAAACGGCACCCGCTGTGGGCCCAGATCGGTGTGGCCACGTGACATTCCAACACAAAGACCAAACATCACCTACTCAAATGCCTCAGAATTAAAACACAACGGAAGTCTTATAACATATAAAAATAAGTGTATACGTCGAACCACAAACTTAAACATCAAACAACTGACAACTTAATTACATAACATGTAGTTCAAGTTCTCAAAGTTTCATTAACACAACTCAAAACAGACCACTAACAGCCCAGCCATGAGCAAACCAACTTGGCTAGCTACGCCACTCGAGACCAACCCAAAAAGAAACTCCATAATGACCAGCAGTAGTGGACCCACTCAAACCATCAGCTATCTGGCAATCAAAGAAAACCAGAGTGTGTGAGATATAGAATAAATTCAATAAAACATAGTTGAAGTACCCAATCGATCAACAACAAGTACATAGTCACAACACATGATCAACATCAATTATATAATCACAACACATGATCAACATCAATTATATGATCACAACACATGCAGTGACACGTCTCCACATCCTATATATCCTAGGTCAATGTGGGAGCACACCCCGCTCGTTGTCACCCGTAATTAGGCGGCACAACGTACTCGTGGTATAACCCAATCCACAGCCCATTCACAGATACCATCTTTCACACACAACATGCATATCAAAAGCTAAATCTTCATTTAGCATGATACACCAACACCACTACAACCATCTCTCATTGAAGATAACCATATCAAACACACTCACCTGAGAATCCACCGAAGTATGCCAAACTATGATTTTGGCACCTCCTGAACAACCGGCTCTTTACCTAGCCACAAATCAACTTATATCAGTCTATGAGCTTCCACCGATGTCTCACATATAATCAAAAAGATAATGATGTAACATAAACAACTTATAAGGTCATCACAATTGAAGACAAGTCAAGACACAACAACACTCCAAAACCAGTACGAAATATGACAACCAGCCCATCGTATCCGGGCTAGCGTTTTCTATGGGTTCAGAATAAGGTCATGAGACCACCACAATTAGAAAGTAGACTTTCAGTACATAATTTTCGACATATAACTTGCCCTATTCGGAGTCCGGATGACCAAGATATGCTTGTTCGAAACTACGCAAAAAGTAATATGAATCTGCAGTTTCAGCAAAACCATCAACTTTGAATCAAAAACTGCTATAACCTGGAAGAAACCAAGGAACAATCTATACATATTCTTGAATGTATGCAAGTCTAGTTTCCAAATCAAAAAGCGGTTCGCAAAACGGATACCCGACCTATGAGTTATGCCCATTTTCCCAAAGAGTGTCAATGCTGTCTGCACAGACGCGACCCCAACAGCAGTTCGGTAGAACATTTTTCATATTTTATGTATTTCGAATTAAACTCTGAAATTTTTACACAATACAATAGACTCATGGACGAACAACTGTAAAAATATCAAAAATTAACAAGCCATTTAAGTACGCGAAACAAGTTCGTGAAAACAGGTCTGAACCCAGTTTTATAAACGCAATCTGTGGGTTATAACCAAAACCCACGAACTTAAGAGTTCTAAAGCTCCAAGAACTGAACCCCAAGCCTAAAACCAACTGAAAATAATCCATATAGGGCATCCAATCAACAACAAATTAAGGAATTTCAAATCAAACCAAATATGAAGCCCTAAGTGGTTTCTTCCCTTCCTCTCCCTTTCTCCTCTTCCACCGCTCTCTCTCTCTCTCTCTCTCTCTCTCTCTCTCTCTCTCTCTCTCTCTCTCTCTCTCTCTGATGTTCAAGATCAGAACAAGGGAAAAGACAAACGTAGATATTTTTCTTGTATCTTCCCTAATTACACTATACCCCTCAAACTAAACACCCCTAATGGTTTTAGCCCATAACACCTAATCAACTTAACAATGCGAATTAGATGTTATTTATCCGGGACGGGTATTACAACTCTCCCCCCCTTAGGAAATTTCGTCCCGAAATAAGATTACCTGTCTAAGAACAAATGTGGGTACTTTTGTTTCATCGACTCCTCGCCCTCCCATGTAGCCTCCTCAACCTTGTGATTCCGCCACAACACCTTCACATATGGAATCACCTTAGAGCGTAAAACTTGCTCCTTCCGATCTAGAATCTCAACTGGTGTCTCCTCATAGGACATATCCTCACAAAGTTCCAATGGTTCAGAACCCAAGATAAGTGATGGATCTCCTACGAACTTCCAAAGTATGGAGACATGAAAAACGTCATGTATTCGAGCCAAAGCTGCAAGAACTCTATCCGTGTTTGCCACATCATGTGGTTGCAAAGGAACTTGTTGCTCCACCTCATTCCCACTAGATGCCCCATCTTCCGCATGAACCGTATGCTCTGAATTCATTTCTCAAAACCTGTTTCAACAACTCAAAATAGCCAACAACAAACACAAGTTATATATATATATATCACACGTTAGTCATCCACCAACCTCTATTCGACACACACAAGACTCCTATGGTGCACTACCAAACCCCAGCCGACTCTCAACACAGTTGAAGATAAGTCAAGACACAACAACACTCCAAAACCTGTACAAAATATGACAACCAGTCCATCGTATCTGGGCTAGCGTTTTCTATGGGTTCAGAATAAGGTCATGAGACTACCACAATTAGAAAGTAGACTTTCAGTACATAATTTTTGACATATAACTTTCCCTATTCGGAGTCCGGATGACCAAGATATGTTTGTTCGAAACTACGCAAAAAGTAATATGAATCTGCAGTTTCAGCAAAACCATCAACTTTGAATCAAAAACTGCTATAACCTGGAAGGAACCAAGGCACAATCTATACATAATCTCGAAGGTATGTAAGTCTAGTTTCCAAATCAAAAAGCAGTTCGCAAAACGGATACCCGAGCTATGAGTTATGCCCATTTTCCCAAAGAGTGTCAGTGTTGTTTACACAGACGCGAACCCGACAGCAGTTCGGTAGAATATTTTTCATATTTTCTGTATTTTGAATTAAGCTCTTAAATTTTTACACAATACAATAGACTCATGGACGAATCAACTGTAAAAATATCAAAAATTAACAAGCCATTTAAGTACCCGAAACAAGTTCGTGAAAACAGGTCTGAACCCAGTTTTATAAACGCAATCAGTGGGTTATAACCAAAACCCACGAACTCAAGAGTTCTAAAGCTCCAAGAACTGAACCCCAAGCCTAAAACCAACTGAAAATAATCCATCTAGGGCATGCAATCAACAACAAATTAAGGAATTGAAGTACAAAGAAGTATGAATTTACCTAGTTTAAACTTCAAATCAAACCAAATATGAAGCCCTAAGTGGTTTCTTCCCTTCCTCTCCCTTTCTCCTCTTCCACCGCTCTCTCTCTCTCTCTCTCTCTCTCTCTCTCTCTCTCTCTCTCTCTCTCTCTCTCTGATGTTCAAGATCAGAACAAGGGAAAAGACAAAGGTAGATATGTTTCTTGTATCTTCCCTAATTACACTAGACCCCTCAAACTAAACACCCCTAATGGTTTTAGCCCATAACACCTAATCAACTTAACAATGCGAATTAGATGTTATTTATCCGGGACGGGTATTACATCATCGCTTGCAGCCTTGCCTCCTCCGCCAACCTCGCCTTCTCAGCCAACCTTGCATCCCTCGTATCCAACCAGCGACTGATTAATATAGTAAGAACAAGTACATCGAATGCTGACACAACAAGCACGGCGGCAAATTTTACTATACTCATCGTCTTCATCGCGTCCAAAAGGCTGAAATGAACAGAAATCTTCGTCATTTAGAGAAAAAGAGCTGAGGAAGTTTTCAAAAGAAAATTAGTGAAATGGCACTGCACAACACGATTAAGTAAGTGGGCTGGCACGACACGATTTAGTAAACGGGCCGGCACGACATAGCATGAAGCTCGATTCGCACGAAGCTAACTGGGCCATGTCGGCACGGCCTGGCCCATTTGACACCTCAATTTCAACCCGAACCTCTCACCTAAAGCCTTTCCGATTGACCTCATAGAACCGACAAAACCGATCTGCCGTTGTAGCACCTATGGCCCCCACAACCAAGACGAGAAGCTTGCCAAGCCCTCCACTCGCCGACGCCGGCCTCACACTCTGCACCTTTGCGTCCACCACCAGCTGTGGCCCCTACCCCGCTGCCTCAGTGTCGGCGTATTGGTCCCGGATAGCTAAAAGTTGCGCCTCCGACTCTATTTGGGCCAATCGCTCCTGCATAGCCGAAAATTTAGGGTCTCTCTTCGCCAACTTCGCCTCGGCTGCCCTCTTTTCCCTAATCACCGCCCTCTCCGTCACCGCCTATAGCCTTGCCTCCTCCGCCAACCTCGCCTTCTAGGCCAACCTAGCCTCCCTCACATCCAACCAGTGACAGATTAATATAGTAAGAACAACTACACCGAATGCTGACACAACGAGCAAGGCGACAAATTTTACTATGTCCATGGTCTCCCTCATGTCCAAAAGCCTGAAATGAACACAAATGTTGACTTAGAGAAACAGAGCAAAAGAAGTTTTCGAAAGAAAAACAGAGAAATGGCACAACACGACGCGGCATGAATTAGTAAATGGGCCTGCACGACACGACACCGTTATTGAATGGCACTGCATGGCAAGACGCGATTTAGTAAACGGGCCGGCACGGTTCGCACGAAGCTAACCGGGCCATGTTTGATTGACCTCACAGAGCCGACAAATCGATCTACCACCACAGCATCCATAGCCCCCGCAGCCAAGACAAGAAGCTTGCCAAGCCCTCCACTCCTCGGCGCCGGCCTCACACGGTGCGCCTCTGCGTCCACCACCAGCTCCGCCCCCAACCCCGCCGCCTCAGTGTCGGCGTATTGGTCCCGGACAGCCAAAATTTGCGCCTCCGACTCCATTTGGGCCAATTGCTGCTGCATAGCAGAAAAATTTTGTCTCTCTCCGCCAACCTCTCCTCAACTGCCCTCTTTTCCCTAATCGCCGCCCTCCTATCCATCACCGCTTGCAGCCTCGCCTCCTCCACCAACCTCGCTTTCTCGGCCAACCTTGCCTCCCTCCCATCCCACTAGAGATGGATTAATATAGTAAGAACAACTACGCCGAATGTTGACACAACAAGCACAGCGACGAATTTTACTATACCCATTGTCTCCCTCGCGTCTAAAAGCCTGAAATGAACAAAGATCTTCGTCACTTAGAGAAACAAAGCAAAGGAAATTCTTGAAAGAAAAACAGAGAAATGGCACGGCACGACGGGGCACGATTAAGTAAATGGGTCGGCACGGCAAAGCAAGGTTAAGAAATGGCACGGCACGATTTAGTAAACGGGCCAGCACGGCACGTTTTCGACAATTTCAGGAGAATTCAGTGAGGCAAGCACAGTCAATGAGTGAAATCAGAGATTTGATTGTAGACACGTCGCAAAGCCAGCAAAAATATGGTTTCATCTCTTCTGGTTCAATTCATATTTTGTATAGAAAATTTTGATTTCCCTAGATATCGTGGAAAAGATCCTGTGGGGTGGTAAGTGTGACCGTTTCTTCGAATTCAAACAAATAGTAGTAACATAAAAAGTAAAAACTTGCGGTCATGCATTTGGATGAGAAGACCATCCAATGGTTCGAGAAAACTCAACAACAATTGGAGTGGAAGCATTTCATCTATGGCTTGCAAGTGAGGTTTGGTCCGAACGCATTTGAAAATGCAATTGGGGAATGAACTAAACTCCGGAAAATTAGCACGGTCAGATCCTATCAAGACCGATGTGAGGAATTGGCCAATTGAACCAATGGGTTGACTGGAGAATTTTTTGTGAGTTGCTTGAGGGATGATATAAGGATTGGGGTTTAAATGTTCCAACCAGCCAACAATACTCAGCTATTGGCTTGGCTAGGCTGCAAGAAGAGAGCGCAGGTTCTATTGCCAGACGTACCAAAATCCCAGTCAAACCCACAACAACTTCTTGGCTACCAACAACTCCAAGTTCCATAAAACTGAAACCTACGATGATAGCCTGGGGTAAGATACCAAAGGCACCTGCATTCTCGGCCAACTCTAGGATTTTCTTTCAATGGTGACAAAAATGCATTATAACATTTTTTACACGATACACGATATGAATAAAGATATTTATTATTGTTGAAAGTGTATTGGGCTTGATTTATTTTGTTTCGTTGAGCACTATTATCTACTTACTCACAAATCTAGGTTAATTTTAATTTACTTTGGCGTCATAACAATGATCAAGTGTGTGTGTGATTGGGGTGCGTGAGTCCATGCATGGTGTGTGTTCCTCATGATATATTGTGTGTTTAGTGAGCATGAGTTAGAGGAAGGGGTGCGTGAGTCAATGCAGAAGCCATGCTAGTGCTAACTGCTGAGGGATTTTAATTGCTGTGGATTTTATGCTGCCAATGGATTGATTTGGACAAAGGATCCAGTTTCTGCTACTCTTTGAATTCTAGGGGCAGTCTTTGAGAGTTGTATCAAGTCTGTTTTGGGTTGTATCAGTTCTACTTTTGTTTAGCTTTGCTCTGATTATTTTCTGTTTTGGTTTTTGAAGCCTAGCCATGTTTCCCTTTCCACTATGTTGACCTCTTGCCAGCCTTGTAGTCTTTGAGGGCTTTTGTGGCATACGATTCTCGCAGGTGTTTGGTGTCAACCTAGATGGGATGCTTCTCCCTTGTCGTGTTGCCCCATGCTTTAGCCCCTTTCAATCTTTGTACTTTCTACATTAGATTAATAAATTTCTTTTTTTACATTCAGAAATATGCCAATGATACAGTGCAAACAATACTACAAAAAAATTCAAAATATACCCACATAATATACGATCTTAGCGTGTTTTTTAACCCAGCGAATCCCCTCAAACCCTAATGTAACCGCCCATGTATGCATTTCAATTCAATAGTAACTCCAATTAAGGTGACTGCGAAAGAAATGGAAGAAAGCGATAATGGTTTATGTTCTAATCGTGATGAAAGCCTGAAAGGTATACAAGAGGTCACAGATGTAAGTAGAAACAACTATTCGTGTTAATTGGCGAAGATGAGGAAGATATGGATGATAGTCATGAGTCAACAAACCCTAAAATTAAATTGAGAAAGTGGTAGTGAACCTGTGAGTGTTAAGCCTTACAGATATCCTTATATCTGAAAAAATCGAATGGAGAAAGTGGTTAAGGAGATTCTATAATCTGGTGTTATAAGGCCAAGAGTGAACCATTTTCATCATCTGTTTTACTGGTAAAGAAAAAGGATAATACTTGGTGTATGTGCATTGAGTATAAGGAACTCAATAAGCTCGCTACTAAGGACAAATTTCCGATACCTATCATTGAAGAGTTGCTTGATGAACAGCATGATGCTAGGAGTTTTTTCGAAGCTGGGTTAGAGACTAGAGAGTTCATACTGTCAAATCAAAGTGTAACCCAATGACATGGAAAAAACTGTATTCCATACACAAGAGGGTCACTACGAGTTCTTGGTCATGCCATTCGGGCTTGGTAATGTTCCTTCTACATTTCAATCCTTAATGAATAGTAACATTTTCAAGCCATTCTTGAGAAAGTTCTGGTGTTCTTTGATGATATTTTGATATAGTCAGTCTTGGAAAGACCACTTACAGCTCTTGCATGTGCACTGCTTTGGAGATCTTAAGTGCAAATCAATTGTTTGTTAAGAACTCTTAAGTGTGCATTTTGGCAAACTAGCATTGAGTATTTCGGGTATTTATCTGATAAGGGAGTTTCCGGTGAAAATCAAGATGAATGAGGGATTGGCCTAGGCCACCAACTCTAGCATTACAGGAATTTTGGGCATTAACTGGGTATTCTAGAAGGATTGTCCAGGGATATGGAAAGATTTGCTAGCCTTCGACTCTATTTTTGCTAATGAAAAGCTATGAAAAAAAGGTGTTGGCAATTATTTATAATTTAGAGATACCTGCAATATTCTACTCCAAGGGGAAAAATTGGATATCTGAAGTATTTCATTAAAACATACTTGAAGTATTTTTCTAAGGAATTAGTTATCTGTTATTTGTTTTTTACTATTGATTTCCTTTTATCAATTAGTATTGTTCATGTAAAAATCACAATAAATATTCTTGGTAAAAACTTGGGGGAAAAAGTTAAAAGAGTTAGTGGATATTAAACTCTAAATTCGCCACGCTATCTCAAACCCGTGACCTCCTTAAGGGAAGTCCCAGTTTGGCCACCAGACTAGCCCAGTGGCTCCATCTTTGTTAATATATTTTTGCATTGATGCATAAAGATTTCTCTTTATTTATGTTAGATAAGGTAAAATACATCTTCATTTAATTTAAGATGCAATTTTTTATGCAATTTATTTAGTGACCCGTGTACCACATCTGCTTATTATAAACTACTACCTGCAACTTTGAGAGTCTCACCTTAAAGCAACAGAATAAATGATGGACAGATAGTCAAGCCAAATCAGCAGAAACTTCAGTTTGTTACACCTTCTACTAAAGCTGGGTTCAAGAAATATGATTTTTTTTTTTTTTTTTTTTTTTTGATAACCGAGGAACAGCCCTACAATAGGCCACTAATTAGATCCACTGCACGACCCAAACCTCGAAGGAGTGCAAGCGCAACCCACACTGGGCCACGGCCCCCGCTTAGCAAGATGTGACTCACCCCTGCGTGGGGAATCGAACACCGACATTTTTTACCCTAAAGTTTAAAGAGACTCGCCCTAACCACCTGAAAGAACCCTAGGTGTGTAGAAATATGAATTAGTTAAAGTGGGGTAGCGTCCAAACAAGACCCCAACTGCCTCCATTGCTGGTAAATTACTTCTGGCCCACAAATCCTAAAAAAACCCATTTAACAAATCACTCCCAAGCCCACAACCATCACTGTTGCCAGCTCAAAAAATTAGGCTTTCGGCAACTAATGTGGGTGGCATTGATTTTACATCCCCTTTGGATTAAGGGTTCTCAAAAGAAAAGAAATTGAGTGAGAGAGTATTTTCTTTCGTTTTTGGATGGCGAAAGAGGTGAGAGACGGTGAGAGTCACGAACTCTTTGAAAAGCCACTTTTTATTATTACCACTTTTGGTGAGATTCGACGAGAAAAGAAAAGTGAAGGACATTTACTTTTATTTCGTCTATCCAAATGAGATAGCGAGAAGACATAACCGTTTCTTTTCTCTTCTCACCCAGATATTGCAGGTTAAAAAGCTGTATGGTCACTGATCCTATCTTTCCACATACACCATTCTGAATTAGGTGGCTATTAATTCAGAAAAAAGTTAGAAAGGTTTGGTTAAAAGACACCCACCCATCAATATCTTTAGTGAATGAATGTGTGTTACTTGGAAAGGGGAACACCTTTTCTTTTGCCCCATGTTGGAAGATACTTTGGTCCCTCTACTTTTTCAAAGAAAAATCAACTTTTACAACCCACTAGTATAAAAATGACTATTCATGTTTGGTCATCTTACACCCACGCATATGCACTTGGAATCAATGTCTTAGTTTTGGTGGGCATCAATATATTGCTCCTATGGGGTTTTTTCTTTTTAGAAAAAGCATGAATATCATAAAATATTTATAAGTGAGTTAGTAGGGGTTAGGAGGAAACAAAAACAAAAGGACATTAAATTGTTCATGGACAGTCGATAACTGAACACGCATAAATTTTCATACTCCTTCCATCCCGATTTGTTTGTCTACCTTTCGACATTTTCATATGCCAAATTGTTTGTCCCATTGTAAGTTGATTTAAAAAGGTTTCCCTAGCCCAATCTCTTTTATAAAATTATGCATTAGAGAATGTGCAATCTTACTTAATGTAAAAAAAGCGAGGGGCATTTTTGGAAATTCAAAATTCTTTAGTAGTAATCATTTTGTCAGTTGAAATACAAAAATTAGACAAACAAATTGGGACGGAGGGTACCATTTACCCTGAGCATTTCCAACCCAATTCTTCATTTTGAAGTATCAAAATATCATTCTTTATGCATAAATGGAATTGGAAGATCGTAGTCATAGATTTCGGATGCCTAAATCGAACTTATTAAACAAGGCTCATCCTATATTTTGGCTACAAAAATTGGTTAATAAGGAGTCTTTATAAAAACCATTACAAAAGATTTACCATTACAAAATGCAAACCTATAGCAGCAAGCGTACTAATTATACACAAAATTTATATTGGACCTACTATATATATGTACTAGGTTTCCTAAATGATTGGGGCCCCTAAAATTTTGATTTTTTGGTTGGCCTGAAGCCCAAGCTTCATAGGCTTCATGATGTATGAGCTGTCTCTGTGGAAGATTGTTATATTTACTTATACTCCAACCACACTTCTCTATTTCTATCTTCATTAATTTTTCAAAAAATATACTCAAAACTCAATCATCCATCATAATGTTAAGAGTTAATTATGCATCATTTATTATGAAAACATATATGGAGAACATTCTTCAAATTTTGAAGGTGTCACCATATATATGAAGAATCACATTTGATTGTTTATTTTGAAGGATCGATGGAATTGAAACATGGTTGGAGGCTGCATTCTTCATTCTGAAGATATGAAGAATGAAAATGAAGCAATGAAGTATGGTTGGAGATGTAGGGTCTGTGGTGAGTGATGTGATAGGACTTTGTTGTTCATAAAAAGTGCAACTAAACGTTAATGCTTCAATAAGATTTTTTTATTTCCCAACACCATGTCGTTATTGCACCTATTTCATGTCCTTTCTCTTCATTTGTTTTCATATTTTTCTAAACTTACCAAAACAGAAACATATATTTTTCTACACTTTCTCGGTGTTCAGTTACCAAGAAACAGCTTGTGTACGTTTTTAACTTTTCTACTAGGATTAATTTTTCCTTTTAGTAATCCTTCAAGAAGTACATGAATCAAGAGGAATTTGTTTCTAAACTTGTTTCATATGTAATTGGATTATCACACTTGAAATCTTTTTTCGTAAACACTACTACGAAATGAACACTTACAAGAAAATATATTTCCTCTTTCTCGTACGTTACTTTTTTTTCTTTTTTTTTAGTTTTTCTTAAACAACTGAAATTGGAGATAATAATGAACCTTGCTACTGGTACAAATGGATTGTACAGACCATATACAGATGGGTCTCGGAGACCCACAAGTACGTAGGTCCCACACGAACGATCCGTCTGATTTCTCGCGGGGCCCCTCAGAAAATTATTCTAAGATAATTGAATGGCTCGAATCCTTTGTGTGGAACCCGCAAATGGGTTCCCGAGATCCATCTGTACAAGGGTATCTGTACCCCTTGATTTGCCGGATAATAAGGTTAAGAGTCTTATAAGTAGTGTTTGTCAAAAAAGACAATCTAGAATTTGATATAGCTTGCAATTGTGCTTTGTGTTGGATACACCTACTTACCAAGTACCAATTTTTTTTGTCTATTAATCCATTTTTTATAATTCTCCATAACATTGAGATCAACCACCAAGTGTATCCCCGTTATCCAAAGCCAATAGTACATGTTTATAGTTTGTCTATGTAATATTCTTGCTTTGGTAGGTGCAATATGTATGACAAGTACATCTAATTTTTGACGGAATCAAATTTTTTTAAATTTCTTTTGTAATGCCTAGTATCTCAGGCCAGCTCCCTCGTACCTCGAACAAATTCCTATAGCATATTTAATAGTCGTTTCACAACTTCACACGTGAACGTGAGGTAGCCATAAAAAGTTATATTTAATAGTCGAACTGAGACTTTAAAAGAAAACAAACTTCACACGTGAACGTGAGGAACCCTTCATGTTAAAAAGTTATATTGTTCCCATTTTTTGGAGAATCGAACTTCTTTTTATTTGTAAAAGAAAATAAATCGCTAAATCACGTGCCAAGACTACTTGACGAACCCTTCATGTTAGCGGAATCTAATCTTAACTACTAATAAATAGCTTGTACAGTTATCCTGTCGCCGTATGTTCCACTTTGTTGGAAAGTTGTACATGCATGCATGTAACTGGAAAATATTATGGATATGCGGAGGAAAAAAGATTATGGCCAAGTACCAAGAATGCAAGAACTAAAAATTTTAAGGCGTTTGTGTTGGTAGGTACAAGAAATTACGAATGGAATGTGTGGGACATATGCTGTTATTAAAGATTCAGGGCCACAAGCGCCTCGATTAATTTCGGTGCCCTATAAAATCAACGATCGGGTAAATTTTCAGTGACTCCAAAGTTTGGTTCGTCAGAGGATTACACATAAACTAGATATACGTACACCTTTAACCACCTTTCCTGTTATTCAAAGTTCGGGTTTTTTTTAAATAAATCGGAGTGTCTGGGTCAGCTTAGGCACACCTCAACTATATAAGTTTTGGAGAATAATCAAACTTAGAGCAGAGGACACCTCAACTATATAAGTTTTGGAGAATAATCAAACTTAGAGTATCCTCATGGGAGGCAAATCCGAGTTATAACAGTTATCCTAAGTTGTTGAACTTTGTTGGAAAGTTGTACTTGTACCATGCATGTAACTGGAAAATATTATGGATATGCGGAGGAAAAAGATTATGGCCAAGTACCAAGAATGCAAGAACTAAAAATTTTAAGGCGTTTGTGTTGGTAGGTACAAAAAAAAAAAAATCTGTTATTAAAGACTCAACAAATTTTAATTTTATAAATTTGCAAAAGTTATAACTTTCTAACTAGATATAAGAACTCGATAAATCCTTTGAGACACATTCACGGGTTAAAGCAATTCTTTCTCCCGACTTCCCGAATAGAGAGTCTCGATTTTGTGAGTTTTTTAAAAAGTAATTTGTTAATTTATAAAATGTGTTTTTGAGGTTAAATTTGACCATTGCTTCCACAATTTTTTGTTAAGCGACTTTGATGAGGATGAGTTTCTTAGTTGTAAAAAAATCTATAAGTAACTTGTTAATTTATAAAATGTTTTTGAGTTAAATTTGACCCAATTTTTATAAAATGTGTTTTTGAGTTGGTTAAAAAAATTCTATAAGTAACTTGTTAATTTTTTATTTTGTTAAAAATCTAGGATGCTCTTAGTTGTAAAAAAATCTATCTATACTCTATATAAATAGGCAGTGATGCCTACTGTTTTCGTCCCTGGCGGAATTACCATTTTGCCCTTTGTCTTCGACCTTTTTTCCATGTCTAAATCTAGAGTGGCAGCATCACGTGGCCTCCTCTATTGCTTCCACAATTACATAGCCCCATCTCTCTATAGCCTTTGTCGTTTTCTATAAGTACCTGGATGAGTTTTTATCCTTATTTTTTTAGTAAAGCAAATATGCCCAAAGAACACACCTTCTACAAGCGTGAAAACATATTTAGGCTCTTTTGTTTACAAAGACGTTTTAGAATTAAGCCCGTAATCTCGAATATATATATAGGACGCGATTCTAGTCCGGGATCCGGACCTCCATGATCCGAGCATTGTTTTGACTATCTGAGCTGTCCAATGTGTTCAGAAGGTGTTTTCCAAGGTCCACGCGGAAAATCTTTAAAAACAATACCGGGAAGGGCTTGATCCAGCAGTTTTTCGCAAAAACTGTATTTTCTGAACACATTGGACGGCTCGGATTTTCCCAAAATAATTTGCAACACAAAAAAAACATCCCAAATGCTCTAATCCGGGATCCCGGATTAGAACCCCATGGTATATATATATATAATAAAAAAGCGTGTTGCGCAAGCACGTTCTTTAAAAAGCGTGATTGACAAAAGAAATTTACAGTATATTTAGAAGCATAAATACATTTTAGAATTAAGTCTATAATCTCTAAAAAAAAATACTATACGTAATAAAAAAGCGTGTTCGCAAGCACATTCTTTTAAAACTGTGATTGCTAAAAGAAATTTATAGTAAATTTGAGAATAAAGTTAAAAACTGTGATATTATTAATACATGAATTAAAAAAATCGTACGTCAATTAATTAGCCCTTGATTTATATTGGATAAAGTTACCAATGGAATTTAGTGCATGTATTTTTTAGATTTCTTACTCCCTTACACCGAGAGCAATTTTATTCACTCTCGACTAGGGTGAGGACAACTTTATTCACATTTGGTGGGTTATACTAGGGTGAGAAAATAACTTTACCCTATGTTTACATTCGGTGGGTTATATTCTTGATTTCGATCCGTCCCTTTTTAATAAAAATTTGAATTAAGAAAATCATGTATCTTTCTGACAATTTCGTCTCTATGTTTATTTTCCAAACCTTCTTGTTACGCCCCTAATTATATTCTTGATAATAATAATAATTATTATTATTATTATTATTATTATTATTATTTAGAAGTTGGGCTTTTCTAGTTAGTTATCTGTGCATCTTATAGGCTTTGATGGCATGATTGTAAATTTTGACGTGTAGAACTGATTTTGGTAAATTAGTGGTACTAGATTAATTATATAAATTTGTATTTGTATTATGTTAGAATTTGATCAATAAGTAATCTATTTTTCTAACTTATCGACATAAACTCTAATTACCTAATTAGCTATAATTTAGGGGATTATGGCTTAGTGGTTGGTTAGTTGAGTTATATCAGCAAATTACTAGTTCCCTAGGTTTGTTATTTGGAAGAACTTTGAGAGTCAAGGAAGAGAAAAGCCGCAGTGTGAGGTTTTCGACCGACTAGTTGGCTTAGTGGTTGGTAAGTTGTTTTTGTTCTTCTTCAATCTTATTTCTCTTTTCCTTTTCTTTAGTTTTCTTCCATTGGACTGTTGTTGTACATGGGTATCGGGTACGGTACAATCTTGGATTAAGATTAGATTGCATGCGGCAGTAGAATTTGAGAGTTGATAAATGGGTTTTGCTTCTTGGTTTTACACTCGTGGCCCAACAATAATTAATTCCCTTGTGCAATTGGTGGGATCGAATCCACTTGGGGTTTATGGTTATGGAGACCTAGATTTAGGAATTATAATATTGGTATACTTTGATCTAGTTGGTGATTATATGTGGTTCATTTTCGCTGCAGGGTTAGTCTCATTTCGCGTGACTGATTTTCATTCCTTTTGGGTTTCATTCCTTTTGGGTCCAGGTGAGTGGTTAAACATGATATGTATTTTCGAACTCGCCGTGTCCCTTGAATTATTCTTTTGGAAAAATTATCATTTGATTATTGGAAACGTGAATTGTTTGTATTTGATCTTTTAATTGGCATGCGATAAAAAAAAAAATATTCTTTTGGTGAGAACTTGGTGGATATTGATGGGAACATTTATTGTTGAAAGTCCAGGGAAATTAATCCTCTGTGTGTGGGTGACTCTGGCCATTAGGGAAGAGACCGTGTCCTGGCCGGTGACCCTAATGTTCAACAGCTGACTTTCGCCGGATCGTTCTTAGGGAAAAGTTCTACGGGCTGCCTACTCGTGGTGACTCTAAGTTTCGATATTGGATCCAATTTTTGAGAGATTTGTTCACTAGCACTTTGTACTATTTGGTATTGGTTGTGGTTCCCCATTGTTGTTGGATATCGTATTGTGATCGCCAAAAGGACTTGTTATTGGTAAAAAGAGTTATTGACATAATTTGTAGTTGTTTTGTGGTACACCTCGTATGCCAAATTATATTACATGTTAAAATATTTTTATCCCTGCTTTAGAATTGTATTTATTACACATGTTTTGCCATTCACTGAGCTTGTTAGCTGACGGATTTTATCCACCATCATTTTCAGGGAAATCGAGTCGGTAGATGAGGACTCTGGTGGCATCTTGGGGATTAGTTGTGTCGACCTCCATAGGATGTTTGTTGGAAAAAATAGTCGGCAATCACGAATTCCAAAGAACAATTTCATTGATAATCAAACTAAAATTACATATTACAAGAATGGGTTACGAAACGAGAAACAAACCGAGCCGAGTCCTGTGATACCACAGTCTCCTTAACAAAGATTCGCCGCCTACCGCGGGTGTTGTAGGATACGCCGGCGTCTTCGTCCCAGGATAAAACGGCTAAAACCACATACCTCCGAAACACCACCGTTGGTAGCCTTGGCAAACTGACTTTCGTCTACCCCTCTCTCAAAACCAAAGTTCATGAACCTCAAGGTGATACATCAAAAAATTTCCTTATCCACAATAAGAACTGGATATACTTATATAGGTAGAAGACATGAAACTGCCAACATAAATTGGAATGAATTCTATAACTCCCGAATTTATTAGGTGCCATTAACCTCACTTCATGAGGGGTATTAACAACTCGTAACCGTTGGAAATAATTACTCCGTCCAGATTCATCGAACCTAAAGTAGACCGTTTGATTGCCTCGTCAGACCCTCCAAAACGTCCCGGTTTCATTCATCCGAAATTTTGTAAAAATTTCCAACAATCCCCCCCATGAATGAAATTGGCAGGCAAACTGACACAAAGTACAAAGCTGACACGAGAGAGAGGCAACGGATAATTCCTGCATAGGATAGGTAGCTTTTGGCCTTGAACCTTCCCTTGTGATAGCCTATCGAGTTTACTGGCAGACTAGTGTGCGGACCCGCTTTGAACTGTTCCACCGCCGGTGTAAACTTAGACAACAGACTTCACACAGGACTTCTCCTGACGTAGTTCAGTTCTCACTGTTGGGTTCGTTTCGGCCATGACACCCCCCTTCCTGGTTCTGCAAGTATTTTCTCGAGAATTTTGCGAGAATTCTCACAGAAGCGGCCCCACTTCATACTCACATAGGTGACCTTCTTATAAAGGGTATCCTGTTATACCCCGCTCGGCATCTCCGACGCATAAGAGTCATTAAAAGCAACGCTTAACCTTTCCCACTTTACAGGCTTCACTGTTCTGCATCATAGAAATGGGCAAGAGATCAAATCTCCACAGTGATCGTTCTATATTACACGCAAAAGGTAGTCTCATTGAACCTAGATCTTGGGATCTCCAGTCAGCTAGGTTGGCTACCCCCACGGTAACTATGAGCTTAGTGGCTTTTGCCCCATTCCTCTCGATGCTTTCTCAACTAACTCTCGAGATAACCCTTTGGTTAGCGGATCCGCAATATTGTCTTTTGACCTTACGTAGTCAATTGTGACAACCCCACTTGAGAGCAGTTGTTTAATGGTATTGTGTCTTCGACGTATATGTCTAGACTTACCATTGTAGTTAGCACTCAATGCCATACCAATCGCAGCTTGACTATCACAGTGGATACTAATAGCTGGCACTGGTTTCGACCATCTTGGAATATCTTCCAGGAACTGTCGTAGCCACTCGGCCTCTTCAGTTGCTTTATCTAAAGCAATGAATTCAAATTCCATTGTAGACCGTGCTATACACGTCTGTTTAGAAAATTTCCAAGCAACTGCTGCACCACCATGCGTGAAGACATATCTACTCGTGGATTTTGAGTCATTCATATCCGGTATCCAATTTGCATCACAATACCCTTCTAGTACTGCTGGATATCTGGTATAGTGCAGCCCCAGATCACGAGTATGCCTCAAATAATGTAGTACTCTGACTATCGCCTTCTAGTGATCATGTCCTGGATTACTCGTGTATCTGCTCAGTCTGCTTACTGAGTTGGCTATATCAGGCCTTGTACAACTCATCAAGTACATGAGGCTCCCAATTATCCGGGAATACTTTAATTGGGACACCCCTTCCCCCCCCATTGTGGATAAATGGAGACTTACATCCACGGGGGTTCTTGCGATGCCTGTATCAGACTGGTTGAACTTCTCAAGAATTTTGTCAACATAGTGTGTCTGAGACAACGCAAGTTCGTCAGATATTCTGGTGATCTTAACACCAAATAGCACATCTACATGGCCCATATCCTTCATGTCAAACTTAGAGTTCAACATATTCTGAGTAGATCAATGACCTTGTCATTACTACCAACAATCAACGAAGTGACACAAAATGACATTCGTTGATTTAGAAACCACTAGACAACATCACGTTGTCAACCTTCTCATGCCATTATGTAGGCGCTTGTTTTAGACCCTACAAAGATCTAACAAGCTTACAAACTTTCATTTCTTGTCCTGGTATGGAAAAAACCCTTGGGTTGTTCCATGTGGATTTCTTTTTCTAAATCCTCATTTAGGAAAGCTGTCACACCCATCTGATGTACAAGCCTTGCTTTGTACTTATCTATTGACCCATTTGCCTTTATCTTCCTTTTGAAGATCCATTTGTAGCCCAAAGGCTTACTATCTGGAGGTAAATCCACCAGCTTCACATCTATTTTGCAGAATGGAGTCAATCTCACCCTTAATAGCCTTCTTTCATAATGGACCTTCAGGACAGCTCACAGCTTCCTCGTATGTCCAAGGCTCACTTTCTAATAGATAAGTAAGAAAGTCTTGACCAAAAGATGTTGATGCGCTAGCCCTTTTTCCACGTCTAGGCTCTACATCAACTTCCTGTTCTTGGTCTCAACTGCTCTCACTAGCAGTCTCCAAAGTTCTCTTGACAGAACTTAACTCTTCTTTGGATAAACAAAAAATGCACATTCAAAATAATGCACTTCTAGATTCCATATTCGTGTTCTTGTGCGCACACAAGCAGCAGTTGATAGGCCTTCTCACCTTTTAGGTATAGGTACAACCACTTTCGCAAGACACCCCCACATACTTGGGTTTCATAAACTTTATTGCATAGTACCTCATTAAGGCCATCATATGCATTGAGAAATGATTCTCTCCATAAATTCTGTAAAAACAGAATTCATCAACATAGCATAGATCATAGCTTCTCAAGCCTGATATAATATTTCAACAATCTCATATTGTTGAAGCAAACAAGGTGTGTTGATTTGGTGAACTACATCAAGTAGGACACTAGTTCGACCAAACGGTAAACATATTTACCACATTAGTCACTATCCATCACCTTAATCATGTTCTTGCTTTTGAGCAAAGACACATAGCAATATTTCGTGCTACTCTTGACAAAAGTATAAAATACTTATTATCTCTTCATCACCGTAGATTAAATCCAACGGTTTGGTGCTTCTTTCAAATTATTGAAAAAGAAGTCTTTGTCTGTTTGACTTAACATTGGCAATGATGACTTGCCTTTCCTTCTCACTACATAAATGAGAGGAACATGTTCCTGTGGGAACCACTGTTGGCGCACCAACAGTTGTGCTCAACACAGGTCGTGCACAAGGGTTGCATGCCTTTGGCCGACCACTGGCTATGTACACAAAGCCAAGCACATATGGCCGGATCAAGCCTACCACTAGCTTATCACACGGCCGAACACATAGACTACATCAAACGAGCAGACAACACAAAGGACCCAAGCCAAGCAGTGTCACGGCACAAGCCGAGCAGACCACCCCAGAATCCAATCAGTCCAATGTTAGCACGATCATGGCCGAGCAGTTTCAAGGCATAAGCCAAGTAAACTGCTCCAGAGGCCGATCATCACACCAATCCAAGGCTAGCCGCGCATGACTGCCTAAGGCCGTAGCCATTCTGCTTACCATGATACCGATCATAAGTCTAGTCGCGCACGACTGACCACGGCCGAAGCCATCATTTTTTTTCCCTTTTCCAAGCAAACACTTAGCATCACATACATGCATTTTTGTTTTCCTTTTCCCACAAAACAATAGCCCAATATAATTAGACGGAAAACAACTTCGATGCATGTATCAACTTCAACTCCCGTGTGTATCAATACTGGACCAGGCAATCTAATTTCGAAAAGAAATTAAGTGATCAATCTAGCCAAAGCACTGGTCCATGCAAATACCCGAATTTACACTAGTCAATTTTACGTCACTATAGCAAAATGTGAAAAAACTCTCACACAGGACAAGTGAAAAAATATCCTTGGAGCAAATCATGCAACATCTTATGCACACTATGAAAGCATTTAATCACACCTCATGCATCTCGATACTGAATGTTATGGCATCCAATGAAAAATGCTGTTCTCTTAGCATTTACCCATAACAAGGTCCCATACAGGAAAAATAGAAATTTCCATACATTCATAAAAATTGATTCTGACTTGTGAGATGCTATTAACAATTTGATGGCTAAAATGTAACCATAACAGTTCGGCTACTAATAATGTTAGTGCCATATAAATATTCACCATCAGTTTTGCCAAAAAGGACCCATAATCACTTAATGCAAAAAACAATTTTACTAATATTAGCCGTGGGATCTATATTATCATCAACACATACGAGCAAATTAACCTCATGTCTTCAAATTCCAAAGCCATTGATCCCATGCAACGAACGGCTGGATGGGTCTACTGAAACAGTACTTATGCATATATCCAACAGTTTAGGTAAACAACATATATCACTCAAATACGTTTACCCATTTGTCGAATATAAACCACACACCGTGTGAACTCAATCATAAATCCACGATTCCAACCTGTGGAAAACCAATCACCAAAACTTCCAAACAAAAGTTAAGGCCAAATATAATATGATTTCTCAGAAAACCAGAACAAGTTTCTCCTAAAAGAAAATCAGATTATATTTATAACAAGATAAAACCGCAGTTTTTTTTTTTTTTTTTCGAGGAAAAACACAACCTTTTTTCCTAAGATTCAATCCACCGTAACTATACTAATCCGAAACTCTTACAAAACCAACAACATGATTTATAAGTAAGAGCTAAGTAAAACGGGAACATGACATATATCCACGTAGACCCGGTGATCATAACCAATTTGATCTGTCATTATCAGTGATTCCAAATGATACTCTAAACAGAGTGCCAACTTAGAGCACATGTACGCAATGAAGTCTCAAATTGAGACAGAAGACTAACCAAATTGATAAACAAGTCAACTGCGGAAATAATCAAACCAATAGGTGTCCTGGTACTGGAATTCTGTGCCGAAACCTTTCTAACCATATTTTCCAATTTGTGAAACCAATCTGCAACTAAACAGTTAGTACCCAATCGAAATTGTTTTCCAGAATACCGATTGCCGATCATATATCAAGAATCTTTGTTAAGTTTGTTGGGAAAAATGCGGCACAACCGGAAAATCCAGAGAACAATTTCATTGATAATCAAACTAAAATTACATATTACAAGAATGGGTTACGAAACGAGAAACAAACCGAGCCGAGTCCTGTGATACCACAGTCTCCTTAACAAAGATTCGCCGCCTACCGCGGATGTTGTAGGATACGCCGGCGTCTTCGTCCCAGGATAAAACGGCTAAAACCACATACCTCCGGAACACCACCGTTGGTAACCTTGGCAAACTGACTTGCGTCTGCCCCTCTCTCAAAACCAAAGTTCATGAACCTCAAGGTGATACATCAAAAAATTTCCTTATCCACAATAAGAACTGGGTATACTTATATAGGTAGAAGACATGAAACTGCCAACATAAATTGGAATGAATTCTATAACTCCCGAATTTATTAGGTGCCATTAACCTCACTTCATGAGGGGTATTAACAACTCGTAACCGTTGGAATTTTGTGAATGAAACCGGGGCACTCGGAGGGTCTCCCGGGGCAACCGAGACCACCCCACGGATTCAACACGTTATGCAATTAATCGCTGGGTAACTCCCTCATGAATAGGGAGATAATGGCAGGATTGAATTCCAATTCAAATTCGGATTGAAGGCTGTGGTTTCAGGATCTGAAATTCATTGGCAGAATTCATTTCGTTATTGAATGGGGAGGCTCCCCATTAATCCCGTATTCATGTCTTCATCTCATTTTACAGCTATTTAAACACAGCCATGTTGTGTGTTTTCATCACCCACGAAATTCGAGCAATTCATTCCATTACAGAAGGTTATTTTTTAGAGAGAGAGGCAGACAAGAGTTTCAGTTCGCCAAGGCTTCCAACGGCGGTGTTCCGGTGGTTGTGGTACTAGCCGTTTCATCCTGGGACGAAGACGTCGGTTCATCCTACAACACCCACGGTAGGCGGCGCATCTTTGTTAAGGAGAGTGTGTTACACACGACTCGGCCATTTCAATCTACAGTTTGTATCTCTGTATTTCATATTCTGTCGATTTCTGTTATTGTAATTTCTGTTGTATTCTGTTCATATAATATTTCAGAGGAAATTGTTATTTGGAATTCGGATTGCCACTGTATTTTTTCCAACAAGCTTAACAAAGATGTTCTTATCGATTGGCAATCGAGTTCCAGAAAACAATTCTGTTTCGTACTAACCTTTGAGTTGCAAGAACAGTTTTTGGAGACAGAATTGGTGGTATCTCTTTAATTGAGATAATATAGTAATATAACCAGATTACTCGTGTGAGAAAATTTACAAATCGGAGGCTACGGCCTAAGTCAATCGTGCGTGATTGAGCTTCACTGATTAAGCCACGGCTTTAGGCAGTTGTGCGCAACTGGCCTTGATCTATCAAGTTTGATAGGCCTCTGGAGCAATTTACTTGGCTTAAGCCTTGACATTGCTTGGCCAGAAACTTGTGATCAGTGGATTGTTAAGCTTTTGGAGCAACCTACTCTGCTTAAGCAGTGACGTTGCTTAGCCACAGTCCCCTGGATCTCTGCTTTGTGATAGCAGTCCTTGTCTTGGGTATTTGAACAGCCAGTGGTTGGGCTAGTTCGGCCTAAGATTGTGCTCTGCCTACAGTAACATAACCAGTGGAAGGTTAATTACTCAGCCTTAGCACATGGCCAGTGTAGTAACTTGGCACATGGATTGGTATACTTGGCAGAGGCAGAAGATGTATTGCCTTGATCGCTTATGCAGTGAATTGTGTATACCGTTTAGGTTTCGAGGGCACTGCCCCTAGGAACCCCGCCGCCTGTCCGGGTAGGCGGAACCCCGTCGAGGGCGCGGCCCTCGAACTCCCGCCTAGGGGCGCTGCCCCTAGGGACCCCGCTAGGGGGCACGGCCCCATAGACCCCCACCAGGGGGCAAGCCCCCTGGGACCCCCAGGGTACGCTTGTGTGTTCTGGGTGCAAGACCATGTTTGGTTGCTAGTTTAGATTGTTAATCTATACTTATTGTCATGATTGTGGAAATAGTTTCACTAATTTGTGGTATGTCATTCCTCAAGTTAAGATGACAACTGGAAAGAGCAATGAGACTCCAAATGTGGGAAGCTCGAGTGCTGCTACTCCTTTGCATGCTACTCCTTTGCATGGAGTCCCTTCGATACCGATGTCCCATGTCGATAAGCCTGGGAAGTTTGGTCCAGGGGTTGATTTCAAAAGATGGCAACAGAAGATGATGTTTTATCTGACCACTCTCCATCTTGCTGGGTGCTTGTCTGAGGATGCCCCAGTGGTTGCTGAAAATGAGACAGACAACCAGAAGCGACAAGCTCTGGATCAGTGGAAGAATGCTGATTATCTGGCCAAGAACTATGTCTTGAATGCTCTTGATGACTCGTTGTACTCTGTGTTCAATGAGGCGGAGTCGGCCAAGGAACTGTGGGGATCCTTGGACAAAAAGTACAAGATTGAGGGGGCCGGGCCAAAAAAATTCGTGGTGGGCCGCTTCCTTGATTATACTATGAAAGATGAAAGGCTTGTGACTGAACAGGTCCAAGAGCTCCAGATG
The DNA here is from genome assembly GCA_016920895.1 of Vaccinium myrtillus. Classification (NCBI taxonomy): domain Eukaryota; kingdom Viridiplantae; phylum Streptophyta; class Magnoliopsida; order Ericales; family Ericaceae; genus Vaccinium; species Vaccinium myrtillus. The sequence continues at coordinate 14,777,980 of CM029276.1, forward strand.
TTGACCAATGAAATCAAAGCAGAAGGGATGTTGTTGTCTGAGGCCTTTTTGGTGGCTGCTATCATCCACAAGCTTCCAGGAACTTGGAAGGAGTTCAAGAGTTATCTCATGTTCAAGAACAAGGAGATGACATTGGAGACTCTCTTCTACAAGCTCAATGTCACGGAAGGAAATCGGGCTAGAGAGAAGGCTGCCAAACAGGCCGAAATGGCAAAGGCCAATATGGTGGAGTATGGTCATCCTTCCTCAAGTGGTGTGAAAAAGAACCAACATGACAAGCGGTCTGACAAGTAGAAGGGCAAAAGTGTCAATCTGGGACCGAGAGGCGGTGTCGCTAAGAAGCAAAAGGAGAAGTTCCAAGGGAAATGCTTCAACTGTGACAAGTTTGGCCATAAAGCATCTGAGTGCAAGAAGCCACCTCGTCCACAAGCGCATATTGCAGAAGCCTCGGGGGGTAATTCTGACATGAACTTCTCAGCTATGGTATCTGAGGTGAACATGGTGGGCTCAAATCCACGGGAGTGGTGGATTGATACTGGGGCTACCCGCCATATCTGTTGTGACAAGAAGATGTTCACGCCACTTGAGCCAGTGAATGGGGAGAAGCTGTTTATGGGGAATTCAGCGACCTCAGATATTGCTGGTGAAGGAACAGTGGTCCTGAAGATGACTTCGGGGAAGACATTGACCCTGAACAAGGTGTTGTTCGT